>JALIZH010017648.1:0-22701 GCA_030522465.1 Rhipicephalus appendiculatus
TCCTCAGCTTCAAGCGGCTCGTCGACGCCATCTGCGGCGTGCGGGGCTTCAGCACACTAGGCCGCCTGACTTGGAGCGATGGTTATACGGTCCGAACCATAGGTCCCTCCTGGACTTCATGGAGGAAATACAGCTACACAATTTTGTGTAATATGTATTGATGCCGTAGGGCTATCTCACGCAATAAAAAAAATATGCAGGAAGGTGAACTAGATATTGTGACCAGTGAAAGGTGGTCAACCTTTCTGCCCGTTTTACTTTTTGCATTTTGCCTTACTGGGAGTTCACTTCATATGTACCACAATAAGTATAGAAGCGTGTTCTATACACTGAGTTTTAACTGTATCATGTTAGGCCTGTTCTGCACTGGCCAGCCAAGAACTAAAAACATGAAGAACTATATGAGATCAGAGATACACATATTAGTCAAAAGAAGGTCGGCTGCCAGCTCGTAAAAAAGATCCCGTGCTTCGTGACGCCAGCGGACAGAAAAGCACTGTTCCACACTCACCGTCATGGCTACCAGCGGCACTGACCAGCGGCTTCAGGAGGCGCTGCCCTGACTAATACTCCCATGTTTAAATGCACATATATACCTCATAAAGTGGATGGTGTGATGACCCCCGATGTATCTCAGTTGGTAGAGCATCGGACGCGTTCTTCGAAGGTCGTAGTTTCGGTGCCTGCCCGCAGCAAATTATCTTTTCGTCCACTTTCCTTTCTTCACATTTACATAACAATTACTACTAGTAACACCCCCTATACTTTCGTTGGCTTTCTTGTGTGTTACTTCTAAAAAATGCTGTGCTTAAAATATTATTCCATGCAGTTTTCGACTGGAAGTAATCAGACAGTGTTAGTACACTGTCAAAAGGCAACAAACGCGTGCGCAAGGCTTGCTTTCAGTTACAATAAAAGTTCAGTTTGGCCTGACTGGTGCATAATTCTGAGCTTAAGGTTACACATCAAACGTCCAAGACGCCCCACGCAGAAAAGACGCGATATACACAGTCATACACGCAAAAATCGCAGCTTTCAGCGGCATGCGAGCAGGCGTTTTATTTTCTACATACTAAATATAATTATTGGCTTAACTCATTAACTTAAAATGAGGAGAAAAAAAACGGTCGTATCAAATTACCGGTTACATGGCATTCGGATGTACAATATTGTTAGTAACTTCAAAAAAAATTCCCAGCGTTTGTGAAATATTTGAGTTTGGACAAACCCACGTCACATTAACATGCACTAGTTACACAGCTGAAAAATACCATAAAATGGAAAGAATGATACCGTCTTGTACGCGTACGCTTGCAACGAATGCCGAACATCGTGAAATGTTTTAATTTCGCTGCCACGACATATGCCAGTAATGCGTGTGATGATGATAATGATGGTAATAATAATAATAATAATAATAATAATAATAATAATAATAATAATAATAATACCTGGGGTACGTGTTACGTTCCCAAACATCGATATGATCCTGAGCCACGTCTTAGTATATGACTCCGGAAACTTCGACCACGACTACAAAAGACCGTGTCACAGATATGAAGCACCTGAGTGCGGTTATTGTCTCAACAGCTATTGACATCGAAACGAACGGGCAGCCTGAGTCGCTGCTCTATTGGTAACTATATGAAGGCAGCAGCTGCTCGCTTCTTATAAGAACTTCCCGAGCGATGACCATTGGCTTACGTCCCTCATTGCCGTATCACTGGAGCATTGTAGCCTTCTAGGGCTGCTACTTGCGTGGCAACCCGGTCGCCCCAAAAAAGTCTAGCAGCGTTTCATAAAAGATTCGAGGAAGACCTACAAAAACTCCTTGGCGATTCTACAACATGAACTAACAGTATTACTGTTGTATGAAGCTATATTGGGCGAACCTAACGAACAGGCGGTAGATCGAAAAAAGACACAGGACGAAGAAGGTGGTGGCGTTCGAACGCCGATCTCGTGGCGCCTTGTTTTTGCGATGATGATCGTCATGCCCTGTCATCTTCTGCATTCATTCATTGTATTGTATATTAATTCGACATATTCTCTCGCTTGTGACCTGCTGCAACTCTGCTTTACGCGTGACATAAAAATAAAAAAAGCACATTTGGCACGCGTTCCCCACATTCCATCAATCCATCACTTTTGTTGTGTTCTGAACATGGTCTGAATTGATCTGATCACTGGCGATGGGCTTCTCCGAATGTCACTTCAGTTCAAATTTGTGTATCCGTGGAATGAATGTTGCAGCGGTAGAGGCGTTTATTAGTGGACACTCGACGACGATGTACAAATGCGAATGTCGAGACGTAGCACGGACGTCCCACACGAGCGGTTTTCTCTTAGAAAAGAGCCGAAGAGGAAACCCACTAGAAGGCGCTGAAGAGCGCGACCCAGTGCAGAGTTCCAAGGCTTTGCTAAATTACCCCGGGTACGAAAAGGGAGCCGCCTGGCGACCTAACAGCTTGTCAGTATGAGCGCGTCATGGTAGGCTTTGAGGCGCTCCACGTTGACAATGTCGCCCTTCTCGACGGCGAATGTACAAAGATGGTTTAATGGATTCGATGATGTAGTTGACCGGGGACGGGCGCTCAACTACATGGTAGGGGCTTTCGTATTTGGGCAGTAGTTATGAAAAGAGGCCAGTTGCAGTGGTAGAAATGGAAAGCCATACGGGTGATCTAAGGGGGGAACGTGGGAGCAAAGGCGGGGTGTCACTGCGAATGCTCTTTTGCCGCCCTTGGTCATGTGTAGTAAAAGGCCTTGGCAAGCTCGCGACACTTTTCAGCAAGTCTGACAGTATCAGGAATTGGCGCACATTCAAATCGATCCCCCTTGTATGGAAATATTGTGTTGATTGTGTGCAATGGGTGCAATGGCACTCAAATTTGTGTCATCGGCGGCGACGTACATGGAGAGCATGTCCCTGAGCGTGCGGTTAAAGCGTTCGGTTAGTTATGCGGGTGGTAAGCAGTAATATTGCAGGTGAACAAGGTTGCACTTTTTGAGAACGGCTTTGACGACTTCCGACAAGAAGACTCGACCTCAATCGATAAGCAGCTCTTGGGGTGGACCGTGACGCAGGAAGGAATCGTGGAGCAGGATGAAAACCACATCGCGCGCTGCCGCCGCTGGGAGAGCGGGAGTTTCGGCGTATCGCGTGAGGTTGTCTACAGCGACTATGCCCCGCAGTTATCAGGCAACTTTAGCGGAAATCACCCATACAAATCATTGCCAATGAACCCAAACGGTCGGTCAGCGCAACGCAAAGTTGCAGACCTGCTGGCGACAGCTGCGTTGTAGTTTTGTGGCGCTGACAATAGATGCAGAAGCGAACAACCTCTGCACGTATTGGTACATCCCTCGCCAAAAGTACCGTTGCCAAATCCTGTGGTAAGTTTTTGATACCCCATAGTGCGCGCACTGCGGATCAGAGTGAAAACGACTCACATATTGCGGAACGCAGGCTGCGGGGTATAACTAGTCGCCACTGGCAGCCGTCGGCGTGGCAAATGCATCGGTGGAAGAGGTCGTTTCGAACTGCGAAATGGTCGACTTTACGACGCAATGCGCGAGTGGATGGTGTTGCCGTTGGGTCGGTCAGCAAGTCTATCAGCGAGTCAAGCCATTGATCCTTGCGCTGTTCGGTAGCGATGGTGTGAATGTCTATAGAAGAAACAGCAAGGTCAGACACTGAGCTGTGAGCATTATAGTCAGGAAAGGGAGGGCGGGGTTACACTCTCAGTCAAATCCCGGCTAGAATACACGCCTACAGGCAGGAAATCCGGTCAAATTACGGCCGCATCTAGTCAGTTCGTTACGCGGCTCCGTAGCCGTGTCCCAGAAGAAGCGGCCCTATTCTTAGTGGCCTTCAGAATAGCCGTGGCGACGCTTAGACGGGATTTTAAGTCAACTTTTTCCTGGCTAGGTACGGCCTGCGGTTACGCGTGACGGCCCTGTACGCGGCCTGTCTGTAGGCGGCCCTGATGCGGTTGCGAGAAAAAAAGTTATTTTTTGACGCTGTCAACCGTTTTCTCGCCAGTTTGACAATTGTAATTATCACGACGGGTAATTAGAAGATGAACAGTATCACAATCATCAACATCTGCGACAACAACATGCAAATTACGCACAGCACTGAAATCGAACTCGGGACCGCGTGCACTGAAAGCAGATAACTTACCCATTGCACCACAGCGCCACCGCAAGAATGCTGGTTTTTTTTGCGGGGGGTATATATCTACCATGCCGTTTGCAAACAGTCGGCGCGACGTTGAACTTCTGTTTTTGTGCCATGTGCATGTGTTTGAGCGTGCATTAGGTCAGCAAATAGTTTGCGGCGCTTCATGAACTCCAGACAAATGCGGTAAGCACCTTCGGCTCCGACTTCGGTTCGTAATTCGCCGTGCCGCAAGAACGATTAACGTGTGTCCGTGTGTCGTTAAAGCTTCTCCGTGAACAGCGGTTGTTTCGCTCACCGAAAATTCGCGAATGTATACCAGCGTGACGAGGATATCCTCAGATCTCGAAACCCACGTACATTTTTCCCATGTGCGTGTGCTGCGAGCAATTTCCGTTATTTATGCCGCGACGTACACGCGTGTCAGTGACAGCAGCCCGTTCTCAGCTGTTCGTGTAACGTTAACCTGCTTTGGCACGTTCATGTTTGAATGGGTATTTTAAAGTGCCTACACTAACATTTGCATTTAGTGCGCGTGAACCGTCGCTAGCCGCACGTTGGGTCAGCAGCACCTTTTTAGCAGTTCGACGATCATCTGTTTCAGCAGTTACCACTTATGCGCGCTATTTCGCGCGACACAGTGGTTTTTACTCATCTTCAGTCTTTAACTTATCTTATATATGGGAACTAGCTACTCTTACCTTTATTCAGCATCACACCGCTGTTCAAGTGAATGCCGAAACGTGCGCCAAGATTAAGTATGACGTGCACAAATTTGCCACGGGCAAGTTTCCCTCCAAATAAATAGTTGATGCTTTTGCACGTCTCTTTCGCGAACGTCCGCGTGTAGTTGGGGTGCAGAACGAACTTGAAATATTGTTGCTGCATGCCTCAATAAAACGGCTGATTTTCAGAAAATGAGGATATCTTATAACTGGTACATTGCCACAGCAGTACACAGGTTGGTTTGATCGTGGTTAAACGTTACAAATACCATGCTAGAATACGAGAACTGTAGCAGATATTCAAAACTGAAAAAAAAGTCGGTGGCATATGATCTCCTGCTGCCTGGTGCACCTGCACTCGATTTTCGAGTTCACCATGCAATTACACAACCATTAATAAAAGTTCAACCTACCAATTTTCAATCAATGTGGATCACTCTCTGTCTCACTGCCTTCCGTTTATTCCTTTTGTGCATTGTTTTCCAAGAATCATATGTTCAACTTGTTTTGTAGAACACGAGCATTGATATTGATAGCCAGTGTTTCAGGAATCTGCTTTGCATGCACAAATAGTTTTTTTTTAATGCGTGACATATGTCATAACTCGATAACTGATAAAACAAATGTTGTTTGTCGTCTTTTATTGGAATCAAAACAGTAACACTGGGGCTTGCCCAAATGCAGGGAGACGTATGATATCCTAAATAAAGTGTGCCGTAAGCACTGTAAAGTGTTCCCATCATGTACCTTCTTGTAGAAAACCAGGTGGGCCAATAATTCTTGCTGCTTCCTGAAAAGGATATCAAATAAAGAAGTTCATTAGGCTTTCAGCATTCATCAGATTGAATGTTTTACTGAAAACTCTGGCTCGACTTCTTTTGCCACAAACTCTTTTTCAAGAACACAAATTAAAATGAAAAAGGGAGATGTTGCTTGCCGAGTATTGCCTTCCGATTTTTGCACTTAGTGTGCAAAGCGTAATGTACACTGTTGTTCTTGTAATATGTAGGAAAATATGGCAGAGAAAACAACAGTGCAGGTTAGCTAGTTCATGTTTTTTAGCACGTCTTAAAGCAAGGCAAAAGAACAATGTATGATGGCTAGTGTGTGCTATTTATCATTGTTTAATCAAAAGTGTTCTTTAAGAAAAATAATTCATCCATCCTCAAAACTTACTGCAAGTTTTGCCAAATAACTTAAGTAAACCTGGGGCTAGATATGACAAAACGGATATGTTTAACACATGAGGCATACCACAGTAGAGAGTTTTGGTTCGTTACTCTGCATTTTAATCTAAAACTGTGCTAATACCATAGCAGAATTTAACACTTCCTTTCGGTTCTTCACTCCTTCCTGGCTAAACCTACGAAGGTGTACTTAAAACCTGCCTGTAAGCCACGTGCAACCCTGCTTCTGCCAGTTATGAAATGAGTGTGTTCTGACAAATTTTTATGCTGATTGCTGCTACTTGATATTACCTTGAATACCCCTTTGCCAGCACTTAGTGGATGAGCAATCAACATGACTATTTAAGTCCACATGAATGAATAAATTTACCTAATAGAGGCAACACACATCCCGAGAAGCATGCAACCCATCCTGTCCATGTCCTGCCGCGACGAATCTGGTCTCTAAAGATAGCATGGGCTCTAACCAAAACAGTCGAGTCAAAATTACGCCCCAATGACCTGAACTGGTTAGTCTTAAAGTTGTCCCGTTTCAATCCGTGAGTACTCTACATCTGAGATCAGCTTGAATTTATATTGCTCACTGCAAGCTCTACAGTTACAAATGCCTATTAGCGAACATTTTTAGAGCTATAGATCTGCATTAACGACACGTGAGAGAGAGTAGGTGAAGAAGCTAGTATGGAACATGACGCTTTGATTGTTCAACCAAATGCCCTAAGATAGCATAAAGGAACAGGTACAGTGTAGTAATTGCTGCATGTCTGATCTGTTGTCATAAACAAGCAGTACTTATGATTTTCTCATGCGTGCTGTCATAACTGCACTCTCTAGATACCGGTTATGCCAAACTGGTTAACATCCCTGCCTTTCCTCTCTCTTGTTTTCCTTCCTTCCTCACATTTTGAAAGAAGTACTGCGTTCATGAAATCTAGTTACAGTTTAATGTATCAGCATTGCACTGGCAACAAGTTGACACCCCAGAGATGCTGCAATAATTTATATCACATCATCCTAACAAATCATGTGTATTGGCACCCACCGATATGCTGTGAAGCAGCCATTACGAAGCTGCTGGTGCTGGCTACTCCAGTGGCAGTACATTCGTATCGTTGAGCAGCACCTGCAGTGATAAATGCATTTGCATCTCAGTGACTCAGTGCTTCCTGAAACTGTGGTAAGCTGTAAATCATTCAGTAGGCATGTTTAGGCAACCTGGTTAAAACATGCATTTAAAAGAGGTGTTCAAACACAAATATTATTAATTGCCGAGACCTCTCTCATGCTAAGGAAAAATACTCTGTGATAAGTTAGAGCAGAGCTAAAAGAATTTCAGTATGGGCTAGTTGGTTCACGATAAGAAAATTCACACTGCAGAACTTCCCGAGTGCAGTGCTCACAAACTAACACAGCCAACAGAGAAATCAGTTTTTTTTTTAAAGTAAAACGGGTACAGCAGCAGTCACCTGTATGTTCCTACTGTGCCAGCTCAATGGCTTGATGCCTCATATCCAGGCTCATAGGCACGGAGGAGGGGGCTAGGTTCCCCCCTCCCCCCCTTTCGAAACTTTGATGGAGGGTGTGTTTTACTCAAAATAAATAATAAAAATAGCTACTTTTCTCATACAGTGAAGGCCTTCAGCAAATGCCCCCCCCCCCCCCCCCCCCACCAAATCTTAGCTACACGGGCATGCTCATACAGTTAACTCAGCTGTAAGTGTCACGCAGTATTCAAAACAGGAAGTGCAGTCTTTCTAATTGTGCAAACAGTCATTAGTGTGATGCTGCAGGTTATTTTTGCATTAGCTGTGTCTGGGAGACCAAACAATGAGAACAATTCACATATAGTTTAATGTACAGATGCCTATCCTTCTCTTTTTTGCAAACACAGTCGTAAGTTCTAATTAATGAAAACTTTGTATTGTGTAGTGTAACACTTCATGGAACTAAACTAACTGTTATGGAAATATATGTATGCATTGCTAATTGCCGACGTAACAAGGTGTGCCTTTTCTATTTCTTGATTAGGAGCAGTACGAACAAGGTCAGCAGTACGAACTATTCATAAATAAAAAAAAATCATGCATCAGCAGTTAAGGCAAATGAACCTCCAGAAGTGACAAAAAGCCATATTATGACCTGGAAGAGTGTCATTCTCTATTTCAGAGATTTGTTTCAATGGCGATTATGTTACTTCGCAGCATCGTGATATCACTATATAAGTCTCAATTACTTTGCGGCAAAATGCGAGTTGCAGTGCTCATATATGACGCATTTGGCGCAATACAGTCAGAAGCAGACGCTTCACAATTCAGTTACTTAGTGCACGTCAGTCGCATAATAAATCCAAGCTAACGTTTTACCGCGTCCCTGATTAGTGTCCAGTTAGAGCCAGCGGCCTAACACCACTGCGTGGAATCTCAGATAAGAATGCTGCACACTTACCGGTATTCAGCTGTGTTTCAATCGCTTCCTGCGGTTGACTGGGTGGCACATCGGGCGGCATGAAGAACACATCCTGCGTAGATCTCGACCCTGAAAAACGTACGCGGTTCCAGATGTTGAAAAGTTACACAAGCTGGCATGCCACAATTGAGTCACGAAACAAATGCGAGACACGAACTGAGTAAACTGAAAACAAATTTGTCACAACGTAATGTGTACACATGATAACATAAGAAGCATTGTATCTACAATGGGATGTAAGCGCATCTACTATGGGATGTAACGAAGATTACACACAAAGCATGTAAATTCGGGAGTAGTTACTGCTGCGCTTAATGTTCTCTCGCAAGTATAACACGATCAATGTATGTATATAACGGGCGAAGTGTGCCCACCCTCCTCCTATTTTTCTTTTTTTTTCGTTCACTCAGCAAAATTGGATCCTGCACATGCATCAGCAGATACCACGACACCATCAAAGAAAACAAAAAGGCTACTTACCAATTCGAGCATGTTGTAATGGACTGTACCCGCAGTACGCGCACCAACCAGCCTGGTATGGTGCGGCAGGCTCATTGTTCCCGGCGCGGCAAAATCCATCGCACTCACATTGCGGCGCGTTACATTGCCCTCGATACACACCTTGATGCATTGATGAAAACATATCACCCGGCGGCAGGCGCAAAGCGCGCAGCCGACGCAGTTTAGCGCTTTCCAAGTACGTTGACAAACAGGTGACAGTTACCGGCCTCAAAGCTCTGTCGCCTGCACGTCTCGTGATGGAGCGGCCGCGCGGCGAACACGAAACTTCTTAGCTTCCGCGGTTCTCGTCTGTCGTTTTTTTTTTTTCCTTCACGCGCGCGCGCCGGGCGAGCGCGGAGCGCGCGTCTCAATTCTTCTTTTCTTTTTTTTCCGTTCAAGCGCATGCGTGGTGCAGTTGTTTCCGACGCTTCGGCGCCGTGTTCCCCGCCGCTAGCCGCTCAACTCGCACGCGCATCGGCCTTTGGGGCCGTATGCGAACTTCGGCCGCTTACAGCGATTGTTTATAGGCGGCACTCCTCGAGTTCGAGGCCGCCTGAAGAGAGTAACGTATACTTCTCTTCGCCGGGCTGTCCATAGCCGTGATGATAAACAGTACGTCGAAGGATGCCGCCTATATCGAGGCTCTTATCCAGGACCGTACTGAGAGTGTAGGCATCGGCGTCAGCATGCTGGCGTCCGTTGCCGTACAGCACGCGGATGTCGTAGTCTTGCAGGCGAAGAGCCCAGCGGGCGAGACGGGCTTAGGGATCCTTCAATGACCACAGCAAGGTTCCATGTCCACAGGAAGGTTGAAAACAACTGGGACAGTCAGCAAAAAGAACAGCTTGCGGGACATCAACGAATATGAAAATCCAGCGAAACCTGCGGAGTAGTTTAAAGTCGTGTAAAGAACGTTGGTCTGTTTGTTGCGACGGTGACCTGCACACGAGCCCGGTACGACGCTAAACTGGGGACCTGTGCCGACTAGGAAGCAAGTGCCAGTGAACTTGTCAGGAACGTAGAAGAGGCGGCTTGACTTTCGACCAATATCACTTGCCGCCTCAGTGGCCGGTCGTCGCATTTCCCGACCAAGATTATGGGTGGGTGCATTTGCGAGCAGAGGCACCAAATTGGCGGTAGTGCCGGCACACAGTCGAGGATGAGCCGTCCCGTGGCGCGTCGGTTGGCCGAAGAGCCGGATAGCACAGCGGCGTCGAGGAGCGACTACTGGACTGGAACCGGGATGAAGGTCGGCGATGCGAAGGTACAAAGTCATCGAGACATCTGACAAGGGCGTGCAAACGGTACTCGATGCTCGTGAGCGTGGGGTCTGCAGCGGTGGCCAGTGGCGGTGTGGTAACGGCGTTCAGGCTATCGGCACCCGATAGACCCCCACTCGATCAGCCATTTAAGCGAGTGTGTTTAATGGGACTGCACCTGCAGACACGAGGACTGGGACCATCCTCTGCGGTAAGCGCTGGAGGAACAACTCACGGTTATCCGCTTGAGGAGTGGGGGGGCCCGCCATGAAGTTGGCCCACGCGTCGCAGGAGCTGTGAAGGGTGATGGTCACCGAGCTCTGTAGCCGTGATGAGCTGCTGGAGTCTGCTCTGTTCAGACTCAGACTTGCGGGAAATGATAGCTGCCTTCAAATTGTCAAACAAATGGCTCGGGTGCGGCGAAGCTATAATGTCAGCCAAGTCTGTCTTCGGCTACGTCCGGGGCTAAGGAGGACACCAGATGCCGGTACTTGGTGTGTTGGCTGGTGATTTGCCGTAGACTGAAGTGCGCCTCGACCTGCAGAAACCATGTGCTGGGGCTGTTGGGCCAAAATGGCGGCAGGTTGACATGTTGGAACGCACCCACCGCAGCATTGCTAGGTCTAGCGTCATCTTGGGCGTCAGGACCATTAGGTTGGGTGGAAGAGCCGGAGGGATGCCACGCGGGATGGTTGGGGCTCCGTGTTCTTTATCGGGTCACCATTACCTGTCGTAGCATAATAGTGCATGACGGTCGGTGACGACATCAAATGGGCGACCACACAAATAATCTCAGAACATCCTAAGGGCCCAGTAATTGCCAGGCATTGTTTTTCCATGACGGTGTAATTGATCTTGGCTTTAGTGAGCGTACGACTTCCATATGCCATGACATATTCAGGGAAGCCTGGTTTGTGCTGCGCAAGCACAACGCCGTAGCCAACGCTGCTGGCGTCTGTGTGTGCCTGTGTAGGGGCCGTAGGGCCGTAGTGGCGTAGTATGGGAGGAGACGTCAACAAACGACGGGAGTTTCGTGAAAGCGCCGTCGCTCTCTGACGACCACGAATTGAGGGGCCTGTGAATTCCAAGTAGCTTCCTCAGCGGCAATGTGATAGTCACCAAGTTTCGGAACGAAACGCCGAAAGTAGGAGCACAGTCCTACGAAACTGCGCAGTTGATTAACGGACGTAGGTTTGTGGAGTTCGGTCACGGCCCGAAGATCGGCTGGATCGGGGAGAATTTCGTCCTTGGACACAACGTAGTCTTAGTATTGTGAGGTGACACGCTGCAAATCGGACAATTCCTTAGATTCAGTTGTATCTCGGTGTCGCTCAAACGCGTTAAAACATGCCGCAGACGATGAAGATGCGTGGAGAAGTCCAAAACAAAAACGACGACATCGTCGAAGTATCACAGGAACGCGCGCTATATCAGGTTGCGCAGAACAGTATTCATCATGCGCTTAAAAGCCGTAGGCGCATCAGACAGTCCCAATGACATGACGTTGAGTTCGTACAAGCCGTCGGGCGTGACAAAGGTTGTCGTCAGTCGAGCGTCATCAGCCATGGGTACTTGCCTTGCCAGTACCCTGAGCGCAAATGAAAAGATGTAAATTATTCCGCCCCTTGCAGGCTGTCGATCGTGCCGTCTATTTGCGGTAGTGGATAAACATTCTTACGACTGATCTTGTTAAGTCGTTGGGAGCCGACGCATAACCGTACAGAACCGTCCTTCGCAACAAAGACGGCAGGAAACGCCCAGGCGCTATTCGACGGTCGAATATAACATCGCGCCGAAGCATGTCGTGCACCTTCCCGTTGATCAGACGGCATTCTGTGGGAGATACGCAATGTGGACGTTCCCGCAGTGGCGGTTGGGCGCCAGTGTCGATGCGATGCATAACAGCGGACGTGCGGCCGAGAAAAGTTTGAGCGACATCGAAAGAATAGCAAAATTTCTCCAACAGCCACTGGAGCTGGCAACACTGGACTGGAGTAAGGTTGTCAACAATGGAGGAACCATATAAATCAGTGGGAGATGAATGAGACGTGGAAACAGCAATGAGCGTGCTGGAATTCTGGTAGTGCGTGTCACTGGGCGCGTTCATAACATGTGCGTCTTCGAGATGGTTCCACTCTGCCCAGACATTTCTCTCGCGCCAACGTTACGATGTATGGGGATGGGTTCGTAACAAAAATAGTCGCGTAGCCCTGAGTGACTTGCACGGCCTCAAATGGCACCAGCAAGGCTTTCCCAGCTCAAACGCGGTGCAGTAGACTAATGCCCTTGTTACATAGGCAAGCTAACCGCGGTTACGGCCAACCACGGTTAACCGCGTCTAACCGCGGTTAGCGCCAACCACGGTCCACGTATGTTACACAGCGTAAAAGCGTCCTCGGTTAAGGCGGCTAACGCCACCTCCATGGACGCTGCCAATTCCTCGGTTAACCGCCAAACCGAGGTTGCGAAGTTCGGTTTCCTACAACCGTGGTTAACGGCATAACCGTGGTTTCGGATACCGTGCAACATAAGCAAACCGCGGTTACACGTAACCGCGGTTTAGGCAGCCTGTGTAACAAGGGTATGACGCAGCTGTTGACGAGTTTGCAGGCACTTTGCTATCGTTTTTGACGAGTACCTTGCTCGCAGCCGATGAACTGTCTGCCGGCGCGAAATCTGAGAATGGCGAGAGCACTGTTTCGGCTGGTGCGCAATGTATTACGGCGTCGTGGCTGGAGAGAAAATCCGATCCCAGGATGACTTCGTGAAAGCATGCCAAAATTATGAACAATTCGACGGCGTACAGAGCGTCCCGAATGATGACGTGGGCTGTGCACACCGCTGTAGGGTGAATGCTTTGGGTGCTGGCTCTACGGAAGGAGAGCCCAAAACTCGCGTCGTCACTTTTCGTAGTAATCGGCTAAGTTTTGCGTCCCTAACGAATACCGGAGCCATCCAGCGTCTACAAGGGCAGATGCACGAACACAATCACCAAACACGCCTATTACGTACGACGGCCCTTTGCTGAGGGCTTTGGCAGTTCGATAACCTTGCAGCCCTTGCCTCTTGGACTGCGACGACTAGTTTTCCTGGTCTCGTGCGACCGGACGGAGCCCTATCGGTGACAGTGAGCGGCGCCGTGGTGACGGTGAACAGCGGGTTGATGCAGCTGGGCGTGACGTCAGCGACATAGGCGGTGGCGGGCCGCTGTACGGGTGGCTGGACTGGCGGGTGACGGTTGATTTGACTCGAGGCGGCTGCAAGCGGTTGCAATGGCAGGGATTATACAGGGATGATCGCAGGGATTATCACAGGGATTATTGTTACACAGGGGTCACAGAGGGCTTCAAAGGGATTACCAAAAGCGATGTCGACTCGTCGAGTGCTCTGCAGCGAACGTAACAAGGTTTGTTTCGCCGTCCGCCGCGGTGGTATAGCGGTTAGGGTGCTCGGCTGCTGACCCGAAGGTCGCGGGTTCGATCCCGGCCGCGGCGGTCGCATTTCGATGGAGGCGAAATGGCAGAGGCCCGTGTACTGTGCGATGTCAGTGCACGTTAAAGAACACCAGATGGTCGAAATTTCCGGAGCCCTCCACTACGGCGTCTCTCATAATCATATGGTGGTTTTGGGACGTTAAACCCCAGATATTATTATTATTATTAAGGTTTGTTTCGCCAGAATACTGATTGTGGCAATCTGCTGCTGATAGCGTGAGGTCGAAGGTTTGGTTTCCCAAGGCGACTACAATGCTTCGCATGCGTACAAAAACAACAAAGCGCAGCTTCGCCTAGGCTAGTGATAGTCGATTAAGCCTAGATATAGCCGCAAGTCCCTAGAGAGGGCCAGTTGAGCCTAAAGGAAAGCCAAGTTGAGCTTATGTTTCTCTCTGTTTTCTTTCTCTTTTTACCATTCTATTTCGCTCTCTCCACTTTGTTTCTTTCTTGATATTTCTGTGTTTTTTTTCTCATTTTCTCTCTCTTTTTCTGGTTATCCTGCCTATAGTAACGCAATTACACGGTCCCCATAAATCAGGGGTCTCAAGCACGCGGCCCGCGGCTTCCCAAGGAATACACTTTTGTGACTGTTCTAAATTGTGTTCGCGTTATTTTCTGGCCTATTGTGATCAATAATGCTTTCTTCGGGGTCGATCCAAGCTCAAACACCAGCGCTGTTAAAACATACGCTCGTTTTTTTTTCCTTAGGTGCTTTATGAATAAGCCTGTGAGGAGAAGTAATCTAATCCATTCATGTGCGGCACTCTTTATGCGTAAATGCCAACTTAAAAGACCGCAATCGTGATATATCAACGTTTGTTAGCGAAGATACTGGGGTGAGGCGAAGCACATAGGGATGGATGTTTCAGCTCCACTAACGTGAAACCTGGGGAGGAGCGAAGCATGCGGTGTTTTGAGAGCTTTCTTTGATGAGTCACTTGTGGTGCCAAGCATTGAAACCGGGAATGTAGGGAAGATGTTTCTGCTCCTCTAACGTCGTCAGAAAACTGCGTCGGAGTGCAGCTTGTCCTAAGGCGTTTCTTCTTCTTCTTCTTCTTCCCTGCATGCCCAGTTTGAGTACCCTACGGCATGCAGGGAACGGTGTTTCTGCTTCACTAACACTGTCGGTTATTGGTTGCGCTAACTGTTGCCTTCTTCTTTTTAAATGCAAAGCATTTCTTAGCGAACTGCAGGTATTTTGAGCTTTTCTATCTATCTATCTATCTATCTATCTATCTATCTATCTATCTATCTATCTATCTATCTATCTATCTATCTATCTATCTATCTATCTATCTATCTATCTATCTATCTATCTATCTATCTATCTATCTATCTATCTATGTAGCCGCCTACGTCTAGGTGCTCTCGTGATCGCCTCCTTGACTTGGGGTAGACCAAAATTATATCGGAGGGTAAGAGAGTTTAACGACTATGTCTGTCTGGTAATGACAGGAGTAACTTGGAAATCCCTTCACGTACGTCGTCAAACCCTTTCCTCCAGACACGTGTGGCAAATACCCGTATACCACGGGCCGCGGTATGCGGGTATGCGCCACAAGTGATGGGCAGTTTGTATCTACCCAGGAACGGCAAGAAGAGACATTGGTAATTTAAATGCGAGAGCATTAAAATAAATTCACATCGGCAGCGTTGCCCCGACAAATGCAAAGAATAAACATCAGAGTCCCAGCAAGAATCAAACCCAAGCATTCTGCGTGGTAATCAAATATTCTACCCCAGAGCCACTCCAGGTCTAACACATAAGGAATAACTGTGCTACCTGACACACACATATAACCAGACACACACACAAGCGCTTGTGTGTGTGTCTGGTTTTACGTGTGTGTCAGGTGGCGCAGTTATTCATTTTGTCTGGAAACAGCTTTGAAAGAAAACCTATGCAGGCGTAATGTTGGTGAAACGTCAATTGTGGTCGCTATGCTGGCTATGTAATTTAATAAACATTACATATGTACTCCTATGTGACAGGCGTCATGTCGGATTAACGTTACTTGTATACTTCAGCGCCATCCACTGAAGTTTGTTTACGTAGCACCAGCCAGGGCTGCCATCCTCGCAAGCACACGCGCTACATATCAACTTACCCCTTCTGGTGTAGGAAATACCCAGGTTGCAGTTGGCATCTTTACGCAACCGTAAATACCTGGTTACCTAAATATATGCGACTGCACTGCATATATGCGTGCGTACAACATTTGTACATATCTTCAGCGTAATGTCATAACGTTTCATTCAATAAAAAATTACACCACACTCGCTTTCCCTTTACATGCTTCGCATAACATCGATTGCCATGGTACGGGGGATCTGCCGAAATTTAGTGTAACGGTAGTCAGTAGAAAATTTGTCCGTTGTGGCACACGCCAGATTTTATGATAGACCGTGACTACATACCACACCGTGATGACAGGAGACGCCGACAAGGCTAGCCCCTAAGGTGCTTCGCACCTAGTCGTTTCAAGCCAGCTCTTTTGTTTGTATTTATCTTCGCTAGTCACTGGTACATGAACCCAGATCAAGATGTAGAAAAAGTAGATTTATTATTTCATCCTGCAATCGACGCTCTACAAGCGAACACAATCTAATACTCTGATAAGTTCGTTACATTAGCCCTCTTTGGAATCACCAGCGGCTTGGCGCACCCGGGATCTGATGTGAGTACCAACTTCCCCTCCCTCTCTGCCCACCAGCTCATCAGCGGCCTTCGGTACTCAATTTCACAAACAAAGAAATTCATCATCATCGTCATACACCCGATTACCCATTAAGGCTTCGCATCTTCAGTATCAGCCAGTTGGACCAAATGCCGGTGGGCTGAGGAAGCTTATAGAGCTTCATCAGCCCACTCTATTGTATTGAGACTAGCAAACACAGGGTTTTCAAAGCGTGCATTTTCGTAAAATGTCGGCTAAGTAGTCAGCCTATTTAGCATTCGGTCGTTTCGAGTGCAAATGAGTTTGAGTGCGACACTCGAAGCCGTAACTCATTAATCATGCGTGCTGCAATCATTGTTAGCGGTGTAGATCTAAACGCGAGGGCGGAAGAGGGGTTGGAGGCAGCGACAATCCGTTAGGCCGAGTGACTCCTCAAGTATAAGTCTTTGCATAAATAGCCTTCCAGAGAATAATATAATCTTTGAGACGAACTCCTAGGCACCTCGTTTGTAAACATCGAAGGCAATTGAAGTGGCCGCTGACAGCAGACACTATATATTGTTAGTGTACGCCGACAAAGAGCCAGACGTAACGGTGTAGATTTTTGTAGCGACGAAATTTAGATGAGGAGTGTAACAGACTCACGCGATGTTCTAAAGAACATGGTTCGAAGGCGTCTTGGCGGTGAGACAACGAACATTGTATTATTTCATGAAAGCTTGCTCGGCCCAGTTATCATGACGTTTGGGGTTGTTTTAAAAAAAAAGACAGAATGAATGTTATTACGAATTTATCGTAAGCGTGGCTGAAAACAGCAGTAATAACAAGCAACACATTGTTACGTGTATGCTAGACATCCTACTGATAAACTGAATAGTGTGAGCTGTTCTGGAGCAGTCCCCCAGGTCTCCTTCACTTCTTCAATTTTATTTCCTTAAAGGCCCCCCTCAAGGGGGGGTATTACATAAGGGGTGGGTTGACAATTGTAGCCACATATATACATAATAACATATACATATTTATACATACACAAAAATTATACACAAACAATAATATATACATTCTAAGTCTTTCATTAAGTCCTCGATCATAAACTGCGACACAGTTTTTTTTTAGAGGAATCATGAATATCAGGATACTAAATCAGATGAAAATCATTGTTTGCATCATTAATTATCAACTGGTGCACCTGATCACACCTTTCTCTTGTTATCGTACTTATGTAGCATTTATTTCTTCGATCCTGGCAGTTGCGTTTAATAGTGCGGCAAGTTCACAATGACAGTTGTGTTAGCATCTCAACACAGTCTTCTGTAAAGGGAGGACGTTTCATCCGTGTGAAGATTTATGATGCGTGAAACTTTCCTGTGGCGTTGACAATTATATTGTAGCACAGGGATTCGGTGTGTGAATGACTATTCATTTGTAAATTTCTGATGATTCATGATAGTTGACAACTTCACGCTGAAACCTGTCTTGTAACAGATGAAGATTAGCTGGAGCCACGCCTAGAAGCTACTATCTCATTAAACACATTGATCAAAAAAAAAAGAAAACGGGGACCATTCTCTAAAAACATTTACCACTAACGTCATCGCACTATGTTCATTTATGCGTAGACTGCAAAGCTTCTTTCCTTGCAGACTCGACCTGTGGTGGGGAGGGGCAGGGCGCTGCAGTAAAATACGCAGTCCTGTCTATGTATTGACCCCCCCTCTCTTCCTTAATGGGGAACCCAGCCAAGCTTATGATTCTGACATTAGCGAATCATACCCTTGTTGCACAGGCTGCCTAAACCATGGTTAAGGTAACCATGGTTACGTGTAATGGCGGTTCGCATATGTTACACGGTAGGCGAGAACATGGTTATGCCGCTAACAGCTGTTGTAGGAAACCGAGCTTGGCAACCTCGGTTTCGCGGTTCACCAAGGTGGCCTCCATGGAGGATGGGTGCACGGAAGCGAGCGCGCGTGAGATTGTCCCAATGTGTGAGTACCTAGACCGGCACACAAAAACAAAACTATCTCAAGCATTAAGATGTACTGATGGGCTAGTTGGTGAGCCATTATTTTCGAAGAAGCAGCGCACAAAAGGACACAAATACGCACACATGTTTGCGTCATTTTGTGCGTGAGTATTTGTGTCCTTTTGTGCGCTGCTTCTTGTAATATCTCAAGCAATGTGGTTTTGGCTTAAAAGATGCATATATTCGCATAAATGTACGTTTGAAGAACATTATGTCAGAAATGACTGACATATTTGTATACACAAGGTCACTCTGCTGATTATTGCATCAGTTAGTTTGTAGCACGCAAGGTGGCGTTAGCCGCCCTAAACGAGGATGCTTTTGCGTTGTGTAACATCGGCGAACCGTGGTTTGCGCTAACTGCGGTTCAACGCGGTTAACGGTGGTTGGTCGTAACCGCGGTTAACTTGCCTATGTAACAAGGGTATCAGTTTTGCATACGAACCGCATAGCAGTCGCTGGAAACGCAACATCGTGTGACACGTACATCATAGATTTCTCACGTACCATACATACTTGCCGTGCCTCACGGCCTCTCTACATTTGTGTAACCAAACTCACCTACTTTCGCAGGTCATGCAAAGGTGTGTCTCCAGTAATATCATGTCTACGCAATCAACAGCAGTTCCAGAAATAACTCGTTAGCGCGCGTGCACGTACAAACCTAATAAATTGTTTCTTACGGTCAAAGGGCATCATTGAAAAGACGGGAGGGTAGAACAGCATATGATCGGGCATCGCACCAAAGATAAGGTAACTTTCCTCGCAAGTCGATGATTTCGCGTTGACGGGTTTCCACTGCCATGGTGCTTTTAAATGAGCCGCTTAGTCGCGTTGCTATAAAGCCTCGCCTAATATGAATTGCTAACGCGGATCTCGCTCGCGTGCGACGGTAGGTGGTCGATAGAGCGACCGTTGTCAAGCGCTTTTCCCCTCTGGGGTTGACGGTTTCCTACTAGGGGTAAGCGGGAACATTTATGGCGGACCGAATGATGCACCTCGGGGCATCACTGAAAGGGCCAACTATATGAGCGAATGAAGCCCTCCGGGCCGACTACCCCTTTGAACATTATCTGCGTGAAAGTCAATAACACCTTGTTTTTGGGCTGCATGCGCCTTAGCTTAGGTTTTGTAATGTGCGCTGAGTGCCATGGGGCTAGCCTAGAGCAAGCAACCCTATGATACAAACAAAATCCAGGTTAATCGTTGTGTCCTGGAAGCATATATAAACTGTTCCTGGGTGCACTGATACACAGAAAACATCCTATAAAACTAAACTTCTATTTAACATTAAAGATGTTTCCAACAGCCTATACGTCAGTATGTAGCAGAATAATCGTTGGATGTGAATGCCACCCCGCTCAAGTGCAGAGGATAAATAGCAACGCTTGTAGAATTAATTTTAAACAATTAATCAATTCTCGGTACACATGGTGCTTCATTTTCTTTAGCTGTAGCAGCTGCCCCAAAGGGCGTTGGCTGCGGAACAGAAGGAGACCAATCGCCTTCCACAACGCCCCATGCCCCGATGGAAGCAAATCATATATTTTGCATCGTCTAACATAAAGCAGGCACTTGCACGACGGCATAAAGCCCATGTATTGGTTCAAGATTCTGCTGTCCAAAATTATGCTGGGAAAACGACGTACACAGCCTGATGTATTCCTCAAAACAACTATGCATCTTCACATGGGTATTAGTTGATTGTTTCAACAGCTACCCAGACGCATTCGGCTATTGACTTGCGTTGACAAAGATTACGATTGTTTTCGGCAGAGCGCGTTTGCACCTGTGGTGAATACGGTTCCACAAGCGAAAGTAGTCATATGCATACTTCCTAGATGCAATGAAATACAGGCAACATACCTCGCAGACCAATCTTGAAAACTCCATGCTCGCTAGGCAAAGGTACGCCGCGATAATTTTCGGGTTTTTAAGCACTAAAACCACAATATCATTACGAGGCACGCCGTAGTGGAGGTCTCCAGAGGTTCGGTCCGGCAGGTGTTCTTTGATTTGAACCTAAATTTAAGTACACCTGCCTCTAGTCATTCCCAATCTACAGAAATCCGACCACACCGGCCGAGACTGAACTCGTGGCCTTCAGGTCAACAGCCGAGCACTGTGATCACTGTACCAACGCGGTGGCTAGAAATGTAAGGCTAAATACTACCCCCGTATACAGGGAATCGCCCACGTACGCCACAAATGGACTTACGGAATTGCGGAATAGAAAATTGTATTTTTAATACTGTCCTTGCATCACCTTGGCTATCTAATTGAGTATTTACAATTTATGAATAGAAATGTAATTTTCCTCGCAAGTCGATGATTTCGCGTTGACGGGTTTTCACTGCCATGGTGCTTTTAAATGAGCCGCTTAGTCCCGTTGCTATAAAGCCTCGACGAATATGAATTGCTAACGCGGATCCACAAGCGAAATGGACATCAAGAAACAAAGAAAGAAAATACATAAGAGGACATTATTACTGGCGTTAAGGGAACAGGGACGAGATCACCGGACGTCCCTGTCACTTTAACGCTAGTGATCATGTTCTATTATCGGCGATACCAACTATCACAACTTTCCATCTAAGTCAACCGTTTCAACACGTAACGTTGGTTTTTTTTCTAAAAAAACTAAAGAACTATGAGGGAAAAATTGTGTATACGTGTTCATAGGCGTGCGCAGAGTTCCCCTTCAGGGGGCGCGAACGTTCGTTGGGCGCCCCCCCCCCCCTATTCAGTCAATGTCTGGGGCAGACTTTGCACCCCCCCTCTCAGGTAAACAGGGGGGCGGCCGCCCCCCCCTCCACCCATTGCCCCCCCCATATGCGCCCCTATACACGCGTTTCAAAAACCGCGGTAATGATAAACAACGCAAGTCTACCGAAGTGCTTGTCCACCGTGACTGCGCCAGGTAATTTAGTTGTGTCTGGAAAAACGTCCTTCTTTCGGAAAAAAAAAGATACGTCAGCGTTCCGGCTGCTATTGCGTATGTACATTTCTTTGTTTTGTGCGTTTGAACAGCTTTCACGCAACTAGTCTTCTTCTTCGCACTCCACTTTTCATTCTGCCAACCGCAAAGTCAAGACATCCGTCGGCGGCAAAGGTAGCGGGATGATGACTCTCCAGCAGGGCAACTTACTCCCGGCTCTTGCGTGGAACTCGTTCATCATGCCTTTAAACGTTGAAACTGCGCTGACGGTTTTGCTCGAGACGGTGGTGCCCAGCGGAGCGTTTTTCATTCGAGGATTTAGGGGTTCTTCTCTAGTCCTCGTGCGTTTTTGAACGAGCTCTCCATCATTCTTTCTTTTTTGGGAATGCTTTCGTGCACCTTTTTTTTTTCTTAAATTTGTGCAAACCATTGTAAGAAAGTTCTGGAAGCTGACCGCCTCATTGGGCATAAAGCTAGTCACGCTGTAAACATATTTCTTAGTTCTCATCTTTCATCGCGATCACTGCGAGCTTCGGTTCACTGCGCCTTAGACTGCAGCACTCCGTGAAGTTCTGGACGTGGAACTCATCACTCAGCGTCTTCGCAAATCAAGAGCAATAGCTGTCGACGTGTCCACAAGCGCGCCAGATGGGAGGTATATCGTGTGAATATACGCACCCCTACGAAAACGTTTAGAGCTACAAGCAAAAGGAAAAAAAGAAGACAAAAACCTGCTGACTCTATAAGATGGCTGCATACAGAATGGAAAAGGCGGCCGCTTGATACGTTTTCGGAAGCGCGTAGTCAGACAGAATATTTATTCCTTAAGGCGGGCCGCCAATTCGCAGCATCTTTTAATAGTTGGCGATGCTCAAAACTGATGCGATGGAAGGCGGTGCTTTCTATTTTACCGACTACAATGTATGTTATAGACCATATGCGAAATTGCTGCCATCTCTCGGAGGTTTGTCGAAGCTACCGAGTCGGCGCCATGTTGGAGGCTTGTGTCCGAATCGCATTGCTGTTGCTACTATAACCTTTTTCTTGTATCTGCTTCGATTGTCATCAACTGAGCATAAAAATGTCAGGCGAGTGTGTAAGGACCTGTATACGTAACCGCCATTTCCTAGTCACGGTGTTGACAGTGATTTCTTATAAAGAACTGCCTCATAACGCGAACGAAGATATAAGTTTGTCACCGAGTGGACATGTAGGCCTGCCGTGGTTGAGAATAAAGCTATGCG
>JALIZH010017650.1:0-60418 GCA_030522465.1 Rhipicephalus appendiculatus
CCATTCCAAAATGAAATCTCACCTAGGTCGATGCACGCCAACCATTTGCTGCGGAGTCTTCATCCTTTAGTGCCGCTAGCGTGAAAACAGCTCAAGAGTAGTGAGTGGCGTGTATAGCAGTTGGCGTTTTATAGCTCAGCTCTGGCAAAAAAAAGAACACTCCTGTTATTGTTCTTGAAGACCAAGGAAGACTTCTTCTTCTGGTGTTAATTGATATACGAATGACTGATCGGTGCAAGTGCCAGATCAAAACTATTAATCAGTAAGCTGACCTTTTACGAACCTGGCAGCCAGCATCGACGACCGGAAGGATGACGTGCTGCTGGATCTTGATTTTTGAAACCAACAGGTCACAATTTGGAGTGCGCTAAGGAGACTTATTGAGCGGCGAACAGTAATTCTTCGTCATAAATAACGAATAACTTATTGAGAGTGTGAGCTGACGCCCATAGAGGCCACAATGACTACGCCTCTACTTCTATACACTGTTTTGAAGTATAATCCAATCACGTATAAAAGCACTACATGTGACACTGTATCACAAATACCAAGAAACACAATAATACATGTTACCTTCTGTTGAATATTGTTGAATGTGTACTTGAAGAAAGAAGAGAACGAAGTGTGGGCACGAGAGGAGTGCTCGCGCATGGTGTGCCTAAAAGGAACGTTTGGCTAGTATGGATGCGTGTTGGTTTTTTGTGTAATTAAACCTTTGTTATTTCCCATCTACCGGCGAAGACACCTTTATTCTACATTTTATGGTGCCGAGAAACCCGGGACTCTGCGATCCAAGCGACCCGACGGAAGGACTTCGCCCGCAACGAAGATGGAGCGTATCAAAGGCAAGCGAGCGACTCAGCGAGCTCTGCACACGCGTCTGCGAAACGAGGCACGCCAACTCATCGAATCCAGACAATTCTCTTCATCGGATCTTCGTGTGGTGCACGACAGGCTAAAGGCGTGCAACGACGGGCTGAGGGCGCTCAACTTAGAGCTTGAAGGACACCTCACGGACGATCAAGTTGCCGAAGATTATGTCTCCGTGGCAGAGTACGAAGACAACGCTGCTGCTACGCTGTCGTTGCTCAGTCACCACATGGATGAGCTCAAGGCGTCAGCGTTAAGGATCGCCGACAGTACTGCAACGAACAACGTTGAGAACGAAGGTATCGCCGCTGCAGGAAGCCGTACCCTTGGAGATCAAGTGAGACACGGGCTCGTCGGCTCTCGGCTCCCGAAACTTGAGATGCTTCACTTCAATGGAAGCCCAACGCAGTGGCAGCCTTTCTGGGACATGTTCAAGCATGCCGTCCATGAAAACCCGACTCTGACTAACATCGAACGGTTCCACTACTTGAAGAACCTGCTGACTGGACTGGCTGCGAAGGCCATCGACGGCATTCAAGCCACGGAGGGGTCATACGAAGATGCCGTCGCACTGTTAACTAATCGGATTTGGAAACAAGAAGATCATCGAGCAGCAATACCTGGCGAACCTGCGAACGATCAAGCCAGTAAAGTCTTCCACCGATGTGGCTTCGTTGCGCAACCTATTGGACACCGTCCACATCAACATCAGAGGACTCAAGGCGCTCGGATGCCCGGAGCTTTCCTATGCCGCCATGCTCGTCGAGGTCCTCACCAAAGCGATCCCAGGCGATATCTTGGTGGAATACTTCAAGCAACAAAGTAGGATGACTAACATCGAGGGAGTTGCATCAGCGGAGGCGGAACTGCAGGAGCTACTCGATTACGTCCGCGTGGAGGTGGAGGCTCGTGAGAGAAGTGCCTTTTTTGACGCCTATGATCCTGGTGCCCGAGATCACCGAGAAGGCACGCTTCACAACGCTCTACCTACAGCTTCTGCTTTGATCAGCCACGCAACGAACAAAAAAGGTACCTGCTTCTTTTGCCGTTCGGCAGCGCACACCACAGAGTCATGCACATCAGACCTTAGCTTGCATGAAAGGAAGAACCGTCTTGCCAAGGCCGGTAGATGCTTCCGGTGCACAGCCAAAGGGCACCGCTCTAAAGACTGCCATCGTCGTGTCACTTGTTCAAAGTGTAAAGGAAGGCATGCAAGCGTTGTTTGCAACCCAGACTACAATCAGAAGCAGCGGTCAAACGAATCAAGGAGCCCTAGCTTGCATAACTCCACGAAGGAGTCGTCATCGCAATATAAAGAAAACGTGGTTCTACTGCAGACATTCCGTGCATGGTTGCTAAGCGAATGCGACTCGAGCTTTATCAGAGGTGTCTTTGACAATGGAAGTCAACGGACGTTCATAAGAAAAGATATCTCTAAGAAACTAAACCTAACTACAGTGCGCACCATCGAATTGGATGTAATGGCATTTGGAGGAGCTAGCGGAGCACCGGAAAGACGACTGAACATTGTCAAAGTGACGGTAATGAATCAATTCGATCATTCAAAACATGACATAGAAGCCATAGAAGTTCCGTTCATCTGTGAGCAGCTGATAGAACTTCCGCCAACGAACAAGTTTGCGCAAAAGCTGCTAAACGAAAAAAAGTTTATTGCTGACCTGACAGCAATTCCTGGATTGAAAACAGAGAGTGGCATAAGCTTGCTTGTAGGAGCGGACCAGATATGGAAATTCATGCTAAACCAAGTTTGCCCGCATGAGCATAACCCAAGCCTAGCTGCTATTAACACTAAGCTGGGATGGACGTTTCAAGGTCCAATACCATGCGAAAAGAATTCTACAGAGGCTGTTACGTACATCTGTGTACTTCGCACGAGCTGCGTTGACATAGACATGTCTGGCGCGATGCAACAATTCTCACCTATCGAGAGCATTGGTAGCTGTAATACAGTTACAAACACCGACTTTGAGAATGATGTACTCCGGAAATTCAACGAGGAAATACAGCACCACGACCGGCGATATAAAGTCGCACTTCCTTCGTCGTCTCTGAGCTCGACTTTGGCAAATAACAGAGCAGTTACTGTGCGAAGACTTCATATTCCAGCACGACACATTCCTAGAAAGCCAGAGCTAAAACGACACGACAAGGCGATTAGACAGTACCGATCTGACGGACGCGCCCGAAACTTTCCTCTCGAGGACGAGCACCCATTCATCGATGACAAGCGTACTCTGAAGATGCGAAAACGTCTTGAGGACACTCATCTCATGCATGGCAAGAAAACACCGGTCCTAATGCCAAACCGGTAACTCACCGCATCGTTGCGCCTGCTCACCGAGAAGTGCCTCATCGTGGTGTTTGTGCAACGTTAGACGAAATTCGTGCTTGTTTTGGGTGGTGAGGGCCGTACACGTGGTTAAACGTGGAATTGGAAAGTGTGACGTGTGCTCGTGGGCATCATCTAGGTCATCAGATAATTACAAAAGTGGATTTCGTCGGGCCGGTTATTGTGGTGCTAAGGAAGTGTAAATAGTGTTTTTAAGCAAGTGAACCTAGTGTTTCTTATTTGTGCGCTTGTGAGCCGTTAAGGTGAAGTTGTCCGACCCGTTCAACGATTGTACCCACTTGAACTATTCACCTCAGGGCCCGGAGTGTGTTGAATATTGTTGAATGTGTACTTGAAGAAAGAAGAGAACGAAGCGTGGGCACGAGAGGAGTGCTCGCGCATGGTGTGCCTAAAAGGAACGTTTGGCTAGTATGGATGCGTGTTGGTTTTTTGTGTAATTAAACCTTTGTTATTTCCCATCTACCGGCGAAGACACCTTTATTCTACACCTTCTACAAGAGGTGAACTGGCAGAGTATTAATAAAACTCACAGGGTCCCTAACGCTTACCGTCTAAGACGGCTCGAAGGCGAAAGATATGTTCTTATTTTTCTTAGCCGTGGATGAGTTCATCCTAGCGCTCCCTCGCCCAAAGCTTTCTGCACCCAACGCAGTTTTACACTGCCTCCAGCAAGCAACAGCTGCACTGCAAGCTTTTTGCAGCTTCTCTGGTTTTGCACTGCCTCTGTGATCGGACCACTTCTGACCAAGCGACGATATCATGTGATGACGACATCATATGACCTGACGTTTGGGACATGACGGCACGTAATGATGACGTCACACATTGTGTAGATCTGTTGCGTCATGTTGACGTCATCACATGATTCTGTTTTATTGCGATAGCAATTATATGGACACTCTCGGCTGGTTTTCGCCGTCGGCGTCGCCTTCATGTCCCGTATATGTATATGTATCTATATATTTATGAAAGCCACAAAGAAAAATGATTCAGAAAAATGTTTCCGACGCGCGGCATCGAACGAAGGACCTCTCACTCTACGGCGCGCGGCGCTAACCGCTGAGCCACGAAAGCGCACGTCCTGCAACGTTCAAACGCCGAGCTATTTATACACAGCACGTCACCATTAACAGCGAGATGGCGCAAAGGCCGCGCTCGGCGGGGCTTAGCTCGCCCCTCCCCCTCGTCGCGACCCCCAGCTCATGCGCCCATCTACCTCGCACTGCCTCGCGCACTTTGCCCCGTGGGGGGTAGACGCCCTTGCGCGCGCGCGCGCGCTCATCTCCCCGATGGGGGAGAATTGGGCTTTCGCCGGGACGATTGCGTTGTAGTTACCGAGCGCACGAAGGTCACTTTGCTCACGGCAGTCCCCCCGCTTGCGAAAAGAACACGCTTTTCAAGCACACCGAGATAACAACTGTGACACTTGTTAGTTCGCGCTCGTCTGTACCTGTGAATACGTTTCGTGCGTCGTTTTTTAGGTGCGAAGCATCTTAGAGCCGAGCTCAATCCGGTGGCGGTGTGCGTCCTGACCACCCTTACTGCGCATGCGCCTACTCTCTCTCCCACTCTCCTCTTTTACGCAGGTGTTCGGTCACCTTCTCTCCTCCTCCCCCGCGCTGCCACACTCTCCTCCTTTACGCGGGCGTTTACGCAGGCGTTCGGTCGCCTTCTCCTCTCCTCGCCCCGTGCTGCAGCCTGTAAACCCACTCCCTCCTCTCCCTCCCACGTTTCATATAAGCGCTTGCGCTCGGTCGAGGAAGTCTCGCTTGAATCGTGCGGTCGCTCAGTCGGTTCCCGGACGCTGCAGTTGTCTCGAAAGCCTCGCTACCCTCGCCACAGACTCGCGTTGTCTCTCTGTAGCGGAAGCGGTAGCTCGACGCCGACGCTTGGCTTCGACGGCCGAGTGAACGTAAACGGAAACTTGGTGTGCACCCCCAATGCTGCTTCGCATCCCCTCATGGTTCCCTTTACTGGGAGATGGTGTAATTTTTAACGCGAAAGCGTTAAAGAGCTCGTTTCGCAGAAATTCCGGCGTCGGCGTTGGCGTCGTTGGTTGTGAGCGAAAAATCATCATCTTGTCCGTGACCGAAAAATCGAGAAAGATGCAAATAAAATAAATAATAAAAATTTTCGGGTCCGGAGTGAGGATCGAACCCGGGTCGTCTGCGTGGCGAGCAGGTGTTCTACCACACAGCCATGCCTCTGCTTGGATATACTGCGAAATTAACTTCCTCTGCTTGGGAAATGCAGTGAAAATAACTTCCATGCTTTGCAAACGCAAGCGTCCTTTATATAGGCGTCGCAATATAACATGTAATATCCCTGGAATATTGCGTGGTACAAGCGTAAATTGCCATCGGGCGACAGAATATGTGACTATGATAACGATTCCATAGTTTAAAGCCAGCCACCCATTAGAAACGGCACACACATTACTGCGCGTATTACCTTAACACCACGTAGTGGGCCTGTAAGTTCGAAAACATTTCCCACATTTCCCGCGCATAATTTCTCCTGGTTTAAAGCATACTACCCATTACATAGTATGCACTAAGTGATTGAAGTACGCAGTAGGGACGGGATATCGCTATCGCGTTCAACTCTTAAAGGCGAAGCTTAAGGGTCCCCCCAAATTTTTGTTTGAGCAGCACGTTAAGTGTCGAGCTGTGAACGTTGTTAGTTCTCTCTCGTCCTGTGCGTGTTGTTTTCGCGACAAAGTCATGTGGGCGTGAGCAGCGCGCTGCACGCCCACATGACGCCGGAATTTCGGCAAGCGGGTTTCGACCTGCTTGCCATTCGTCGCTTGACATTCCAATTTGTTGCTATCGCATTCATTGCTTCGCCTTGTGGCGAAACTGTGACTTCTTTTTTCAGTACTCGTTTTCAATGGCGGGCAATTTTGGCTTCGATGAGGCGTCTAAGTTTTTCACCTGAAAAAAATGTCAACGCTTTGCACCTGGGCCGATAATTTTGTATTAAATAGTGAAGTTCACGCGGGAGCGCTCATTACGATACTAGCAATGATAAAGTGTAAAGTTATTTTTAGTTTTGTTACAACACCAATTGTTTGCATACTGCTGTGTACTGGAATAATATGCTAGTGACGGGTCCAGGAAGGAGCACGTGAGGCCGTTTGTGGACGCCACCAGTTGCCGGCACTGTGCCTTCTAGCAGACCGGCTGCTGTCTCCAACGCTGTGTTTGATAATTTCCGTGTTTCTAGGCTCATACTACACGCGATTCTTTGAATACGGCAGAAAGATATTGCGTAGTGCTCGTCAAGAAGAAAGATGGTTCCATCGGATTCTGCTTGGACTAGATAATAATATGTGGGGTTTAACGTCCCAAAACCACCATATGATTATGAGAGACGCCGTAGTGGAGGGCTCCGGAAATTTTGACCATCTGGTGTTCTTTAACGTGCACTGACATCGCACAGTACACGGGCCTCTACCATTTCGCCTCCATCGAAATGCGACCGCCACGGCCGGGATCGAACCCGCGACCTTCGGGTCAGCAGCCGAGCACCCTAGCCACTGTTCCACCGAGGCGGACTCTGCGTGGACTAGAGGCGCCTGAACAGCACTACGAAGAAAGATGTTTACCCTCTTCCTCGCATAGATGACGCCCTCCATTGTCTACGAGATGCCGAATTCTTTTCTTCGCTAGACCTGTGTTCGGGTGATTGGAAAGTCCCAATAGCCTAGTGTGATCGTCCGCAAAGAGCGTTTGCCACACCGGAAGGCTTCTAGGAATTTCCAGTAATGCGATTCGGACTGTACAATGCGTCCGCAACATTCGAGGCGAATGATGTACAACACGTTTTTTATTCACACATTTGTTATTTTTCTCACAGAAAACCAAAAGGATCAGGGCTAAAGGCGCTAGCATGCGCCTGACTGAGGCCCCTGACCCCCTGCACAATCAGTGCTCGGCGAAGCAGCATAACTAAAAAACAACAGCATATGTACAGACTAGACACATGATCGCGCAACATAAACAACAATCAACATGAGTAACATCAGTAGAGTAAGTAACATAAGTGAAGGAAGTAGCACAACGAGCAATATAACATGTTATTCAACCTGCAGACGTTGGCACGGACAACACAACAATGCGCAACACAATTAACTATATTTGCAGATTTGTATTTTATACACTTTTAAAGAAGGTGATTCTTATATTATGTCTAACAGTTCTCTGTTTGCATTTAAGGGACTAGGAAATTTGTATCTCAAGCATTGCGTCCCGTAATTTGTTCTGGTCTTAGGTAGTTTATAGTTGATCACACGTAGGTTGCGGTACGTCGTCGTTTGAAGATAGCTGGACTCAAAATTTTCCTAGTTTTCTTTAATCCGCATAAACATATATAGTGAGAGTTTCTTTGTGTAAAGGAGACTTGGTGAAGCTAATCTATGCTTAATTTTATATGGAGACGTTGTACCATTGAAAGGGATGCGTTCAAGAGCAGGAACGGGTCTTTTTTCCAAAATTTCTAGTTTACCTAAATTAGCTTTCGTTGTAGCTCCCTAGATCAATAAGCAGTAGTGCAGATGTGACTGAGCTAGAGCATGATATATAATTGCCTTTAGTCTATTTAGAATTAAATATACTATTTTCCACAGTACACCAGTTCTACGAGATAATTTGTTTTGGAGGTCATTTTACGCGGTCTCAAATGGAAGATATGCTTGTGCTATCTCGATGACGTCGTTTTCCCCCGATTACACTTCGCATCTAACACGTTTGCGCATGATTCTCCAATGTCTTGCGAATGTCAGCCTTCAGCTTTACCTGAAGAAACGTCACTTCGGGGGCTCGACAACTCCCCAAAAATGGTCATGTAGTTTCAAAAAGACGGTATCCACCCCGACCCCGACAAACTTCGCGGTGTTGCTGAATTTTCAAAGCCGACTACAATGAAACAACTACGGAGCTTTTGGGCCTGTGCTTGTAATTTCGTCGTTTTGACCAGAACATTGCTTCATTCATTGACCCACTCACCAAGCTACTTGCTGGCCTTGAAGATCTTTTTGATTTAGACTCAAGCATGTGATGAAGATTTCACTACACTGCGCCAACTACTTACTTCGCTGCCCGTTGCCATTACAACCCGGGTGTCAACCGAGGTGCACATGGATGCCAGTGGCGTCGACCTTGGTGCAGTACTCGTGCAACGCAAACCCGGTTTACGGAGTATGTTGTCGCCTCTGCCGGCCGCGCCCTCACTAAAGCGGAAGCAAGCTGCTCTGTCACCGAAAATAAGTGCCTTGTGATTTTGTGGGCGTTAAACAACTTTCGCCTCTGTTTGTACGAGCACACATTCGACGTGGTGACTGACCATCACGCGCTCTGTTGGTTGGCTTCACTAAAAGATCCATCTGGTCGTCTTGGACGCTGGGCACATCGCCTACAAGAATTCTACATCCGCGTCGTCTACCGATCGCGGCGAAAGTATTCGGACGCGGATGCACTCTCACGATCACCCGTTAAATCGATTAAGAGCAGAACTCAACCATTGATTTTCCACTCACTGCTGTTAGTGTTACAAACATGCCATCTGAACAGCTAAAGGACCCTTGGGTCGTTTGTCTCTTGAATATTCACCCGACTTTTAACGTGGTAGCATTAAAGAGCTCGTTTCGCGAAAATTCCGGTGTCGGTGTTGGTGTCGTTGTCGGCATCGTTGGTTTTAGCGAAAAATCATCATCTTCTGTGTGAGGCAAAATTCGGTATAACACGAAAGTAAAACGTGTCCTTCCAGAATCAGTTGAATGTTCACGGTACATTGATATATGAGAGCTTGCACAATGTCTATTCCTGTTTAGCGGTAATGACACCGTTTAACGTGGATGCACGCACGTTGACGCTTGGTGGTACATCTCCATCCCGATCTTGATCCCGACTAACGTCCATGATCAATGATTAAAAAAACAAAAGCCGGCAGATCCCACGCACTGTGGGAATCGAAGCAGCCAGGAAGGAGCAAATCATGCTTTACATAATTTGCATGTCATGTTTTACATGTTAGGACGAGTCATTTGTGTTCGTCATACAGTCACGTCGCGATATACCAATTTTGGCGTATGTCAAGCTAGCGAACTGGACGCAAGCGCACCATGAGCGTGGCCATGTAAATGGGATGGTAGATTACATGCATGCCAAGATTTTCATGTTACCACCTGCCACTTATGTTCGTTATACAGTCATGTCACTCAATACCAAATTTGGTGTATATCAAGCTAACGAAACGGCCGCGAGCGCGCCATGAGCGTGGAAAGCAAGTCATGTCGCTCATGACATGTCATGATTTCCCTACTACCACTTGTCATTTATGTTCGTCATACAGTCATGTCACTCAATACCAAATTTGGTGTATCTCAAGCTAACGAAACGGCCGCGAGCGCGCCATGAGCGTGGCATGTAAATAATACTTTTCATGACAAGTTAGTCATGATTTTCATGCTATGACCAGCCATTTATGTTCGTCATACAGTCATGTCACTCAATACCAAATTTGGTGTATATCAAGCTAACGAAACCGGCGCGAGCGCGCCATGAGCGTGGAATGCAAGTCATGTCGATCATGAAGTCATGATTTCCATATTACCATTTGTCATTTATGTTCGTCATACAGTCATGTCACTCAATACCAAATTTGGTGTATCTCAAGCCAGCGAAACGGCCGCGAGCGCGCCATGAGCGTGGAATGCAAGTCATGTCGCACATGACAAGTCATGATTTCCATATTACCACTGGTCATTTATGTTCGTCATGCTGTCATGTCACTGAATACCAAATTTGGTGTATATCAAGCTAACCAAACGGCCGCGAGCGCGCCATGAGCGTGGAATGCAAGTCACGTCGCACATTAGAAGTCATGATTTGCATATAACGACTTGTCATTTAGGTTCGTCATACAGTCATGTCACTGAATACCAAATTTGGTGTATATCAAGCTAACGAAACGGCCGCGAGCGCGCTATGAGCGTGGAATGCAAGTCATGTCGCTCATGAAGTCAAGATTTTCATATTAACACTTGTCATTTATGTTCGTCATACAGTAACGTCACTCAATCCCAAATTTGGTGTATATCAAGCTAACGAAACGGCCGCGAGCGCGCCATGAACGTGGGATGTAAATCATTATTTTCATGACAAGTTAGTCATGATTTTCATGATATGACCAGCTATTTATGTTCGTCATACAGTCATGTTATGTCATAAAAAATTTGGTACAAATCCCATTAAAGATACGGCCAGGAGAGCACAAAGTCGTAGGCGGCTAGATAGATAGATAGATAGATAGATAGATAGATAGATAGATAGATAGATAGATAGATAGATAGATAGATAGATAGATAGATAGATAGATAGATAGATAGATAGATAGATAGATAGATAGATAGATAGATAGATAGATAGATAGATACGCTCAAACTCGCCGAAGTTCGCTAAGAAATGCTTCGCATTTAACAAGCCTTTGTGGTAGTTGTACTAATTAATGGTGAGAGCGTAATTAGGGAAAGAGGGGTGACAGTCAGAAGAGCGTCGCTCATTGGATGCAGAACTTGCGCTTAGGTCGCCATCATGGAGAAAAAATAGTAGGAGGGAGTGTCATGTAACATTTTTGAAGCAAAGCCATAAAAAAAGAAACGAGCATGCTGGGAAATGAGCCCCCACCACGTGAGAGGCAAGCGAACGCGCTAGCGACGCGACGTCGTCAACGAGGGCAAAACGATGCTACACAAATAAACAGATATTTGCAGCGCCCGTGTTTGGGGAGATTTTTTTTTTTTTTTTTTTTTTGCCTTGCTTTCATGCGTCCATGGAAAGTTATTGCGCTGCGTGTTCTGATTGCCTAGAAATGCGGTTTTCTGCGTTCCCAAGTGCTCGATGAGCCTCAGGAAAAGAGTTGCATGCTTGAAATTCCACGAGATACCCTCGCAAAGCAATTTATATGACCAGTGGCTCAAGGCTATTTCGAGAGATAGCTGGGTGCCAACAAGTAACCTTATAATGTGCAGTAAGCAGCACGGTGACTGTTTGACAACCATCGCGGTGCCCGCCGTTCTGAGAAATGATGGATTAACGCGTATCATCTAGTAAAGTAGTGTCCATAGATAAATGTTATGAGGTGTCGTAGCAGATACTCGCGACCCCATGGACAACAAGCAATGAAACTACCACCACTGTTCGCGGCTGCTGGAATCTCAGAGTATTGCACTGACAGATGCGCCAATTCGCAAGCCCGGCTTGGCACAACTTCATGTTCTATCACAGTTGTATGCTTTTGTTGGAGCTGAATATAGAAGACAGTGCCTATAACCCCTTTTCTGACAGTGGTGTATTTGGACGTATGTTGAGCATGATGTTTATAGTCGTAGTAATGATAGTGCTAGCATTGTTGAGGCCTCATTGGACGTGGAGAGATTCGGGCCGCATGGCATGATCCCTTTACAACTACAACGTATCATTGAGCGGCCATTGAGGTGATTGTCTTCTAAGAGTAAATAGCAATGTTGCAGCTCTTACGTGGCCCGGCGGTCACAAGCACATACATGATATTAGAAGTCAGGGCAAAACAATGAATGCAGATGTAATATGTGCGAGGGGACATGCGTCTATGTTAAAGCTTATGCGAACAAGTTAGGTGTGCAGACACAGATGAAATGTAGAAACAAACGGATGAATACCACATATGTACGATTGCGGCCTTCTCATGATGTATTCAGTCCATACGCACCTCCTGAAGTTAATGGCTTTTTTTCGTACCCATGATAAAACATGTTTTGTCAGTGTAAAAAAAGTCAAATGAGAAGACACGAACCATCGTTGTATCTGCAAAAATGCATGAAAATCCACCACACCATTAGTTCACACTTGTGTGCTAAAATGAGCACATGGGGTTGCGTAGCGCCGGGCGACACTGTCAGCATGCGGTCTAATCCGTTTATCTACTGGTTACGCGTGGTTGGCATCCTGCTGCTGATACCAGCAGGATACGAAGCGCCCAATCTGCCAGGTGCAAGCTGCCTTGCGCATCTGCCCAGTCAACCGGGATTATCTGCAACAAGTGGCCAGTTTACTCTGCTAGAAATCAGCCCGCTCGACACCCAGCGCGGGACCTAACCACAACACAAGACGAGTAACTACCGATATCGACGTGCTTATCGACGGCCACAACGTCGCCACTCTCGTCGACACCGGAGCAGATTACCCTGTCATCAATGGACCGTTCGCCACGAAGTTGAAGAAAGTGAAGACCACCTGGGGAACGCCCCGAAATCCGAACCACTAGAGGTCATCTTGTAGCGCCGGCAGGAATCTGCACAGCAAGTCACCAATAATAACCGGATGTATCCCGCGAGTTTCGTAGTCCCACAGCGTTGCTCAAGAAATGGCATCGTTAGTATGTACGTCTTACGCCTGCATGGTGCAGTTAGCGGCCGGAGATCCGAGTCGATAACACTGTCAAATATGACAGGAAAACGACGATGATAGGACTCTAACGCGTGCACCGAGGAGGTCGTGCCTCACGCTTGACTGATTCGGAACGACCAGCAATATGGACGCGTTGCAACTGTGCTCCGGGCAATAAAGTCGCCCATTTTCATCTTTTCCACGACGAAGCTTTCTTATTTCTTGCGAAGCACGCAACAGCTGTTATGACCCCAACTACGCGCGACGAAGAAACGAATTTACGCCCTAGCCTGAGCTTCCATGCTGCCGCTCAAGCGTCTCCAGATAACTTCTTTAAAGGGGCCATGACACCCAATCTTCGATCATAGTCTGTGTTATGCCGGTTAATCATTGGGCATTCAAATATAAGCTGGCGAAATTTTAGCGCATTTGGTCGAGCACTTAATTTATTATTGAATATTTTTACAAACACGCGAGCGGCCTGAGAGTCGGGCAGCACTGACGCACTCGCGAGCCGTTACGCAACTAGCAGCTGGCTGTGCGAGCGTCTGCATTCCGGTGAACGATATTGCCACGCGCGTTTCTAATTTTCACAGTAGCTGTATTCGGTTTTCGCCCACAAAGACTGTCAGCAATGCTCAGCGCAAACCGCGCCTCTTTGTTCGAGAAGCTTCCCGATTATTGTAGATCGTTTTGTTAAGATTGCACGCAAGACGCGAACACTCGAGCTTAGTCCAGAGCTTGCGCGACAGCCAGTGATAAGGCTGGAATATTCGATGCCACAGGTATAACTGCCGACGCACTTCACTGCTCGTCAGTTGATCGACGGCCGACGCTCTGTTCGCCGCTATCAGTGCATACCGTGTGTATTGCTGTACACTAACTTTCCGTTTACCGGCCACAAGTTCGGCCTAATAAACAGTTTCATCTTGGACACGTCGCCTGCTGCCTTCGTCGACGTCACGACCACGTGACATCTGGTGGAGGTGCTGCTCGTTCATGTTCCGGACGCCCCCGTCAAGCCGTGAACCCAGCCCAACCCGCGAAGAAGACGACGCAAAGGACAACCCTCATCGTCTAACCAGCCGTAGGCGACAGGGACTACAGCCAGAACACGGACTTCTGCCAGAAAACACCAGGAAAACCCAGACTGTGACTTCAACCGCAGGCACGATGACCACCCCCCATGCCGCCTGCACCAATCGTGCTCTGGCAGCCCAAAGAGCCGCCAACATTCCGCGGATCATCAGTTGAAGATCCGGAAAGCTGGCTAGAAGCGTATGACCGGGTCGCCAACTTCAATCACTGGAGCAACGACGACAAGCTTCGGCACGTTTATTTTGCCTTAGAAGACGCCGCTCGGACCTGGTTCGAGAATCAAGAGCGAAACCTCACAACGTGGGATGTTTTTCGCGCCAGGTTCCTGGCCACTTTCTCAAGTGTGGTCCGCAAGGAGAAGGCCGAAGCCCTCCTGGAAACACGTGTGCAGCTGCCGAATGAAAACGTGGCGCTCTTCACTGAAGAGATGACCAGACTTTTCCGCCACGCCGACCCCGAAATGCCCGAGGAGAAAAAAGTTCGCCTCCTCATGCGAGGAGTTAAACAGGAGCTTTTCGCCGGACTCATGCGGAACCCACCGAACAGGGTCCAAGAATTTGTGTCGGAAGCGACAACCATTAAAAAGACCCTGGAAATGCGCACACGGCAATTCAACCGCCGCTCTACGCCAGGCTATGCAGAGATCCAACCACTCTGCTCCGACGATCTGCGGGAGACCATAAGGGCCGTAGTGCGGGAAGAACTTCGCCGTATGTTCCCGTCGTGCCAGCCTCAAGTTTCGTCGATTGCAGACATCGTCAGAGAGGAAATCCAGCAGTCGCTGGGAACCTCGGAACCACCACATCCTCAGCCGCAAGCCATGACCTACGCTGCTGTAGCCCGACGCGACGCTCCCCCTCCACGCCCACGACAAGAGGCCGCACCGCCGCATTTCCGTCGCCAGACACCGCCGCCACCAGCAACGACGCCATACCACCCACTTGCCGGCCAGCGCTACGCTCCGAGGAAGACCGACGTGTGGCGCGCCCCCCGACCACCGCCCACTATGCTACCACTGCGGAGAAGCCGGCCACACGTACCGACGCTGCCAGTACCGCCAGATGGGACTACGTGGTTTCGCCATCGACGCTCCGCGTCCACAGCGGGGTGAAAAACCACGCGATATCGCCGACTACCTCGCAGGAGGACACTGGGCGCCCCGACGACCTTCCCGCTCGCCGTCGCCCGGCCGCTACATGTCACCGCACCGCCGGCAGTACACTGGCCCAAACCGGGGCCGGTCGCCTAGCCCGTATCCGGGAAACTAAGGGCAGCAACCGATGGAGGTGCGGTTGCTGTACGACGAAATGCCGAAGATCCTCCGCGGCCGCCGACGACGACAACGAGACGAAACCTGCAGAACACGACGCGAAGCAGACGAAGCCCTGCCGACGAAACGTCGGGGACCGAGGAAGACGAAACGACGCAACATGAAAGCAGTGCAACAAATCGACGCAGCCGTGACCCGACTCCACGACCTAACTGCAACGCGAGACGACGAACTAGCGACCTCGACGTTCTTATCGACGGCCACAGCGTGACAGCCCTCGTCGACACCGGAGCCGACTATTCTGTCATCAGTGGACCGTTCGCCACGAAGTTGAAGAAAGTTAAGACCGCGTGGGAAGGCCCTGAGATCCGGACAGCTGGAGGGCACCTAGTAACGCCGGCAGGAATCAGCACAGCGAGAGTCTCAATTAACAATCGGATTTATCCCGCAAGCTTCGTAGTACTACAGCAGTGCTCGAGAGATGTCATCCTTGGTACGGACTTCTTAGGCCTTCATGGGGCAGTCATCGATCTGCGATCCAAGTCGATAACGCTATCCGCAGAAAAAGCACTACCGCCGCACACGCCGCCAGGAAAGCACGCCTTGAATGTGCTAGACGACCAAGTCACCATTCCCCCCTCGCTCCAGCGTCAGCGTTTCCGTCGGCACTCAGAAATCAACAGACCAGCGCGGCGTCGTTGAAGGTGACCAGCAACTGTTGATCAACCGCGAAATTGGCGTCGCCAGAGGAATAGCCGAGCTGCGATGAGGAAAAGCAAAAGTGATACTCACGAACTTCAGCAACGAATATAAGCACGTGAGCAAAGGCACAACGGTTGCCTACATCGAAGAAATTGTGGAAGTCAGCAAAGCTTTCACCCTCGCCGAGCCTACCGAACACGCTACGACGAATCGAGGTCCGCAACAAGATTTCGACGTCAATCCGAGCCTTCCGACGCATAAGCAAGAACAGCTCAAAGCACTGCTCCTGCAATACAAAGACTGCTTTTCATCGTCGTCAAGAATTCGGCAGACACCGGTCGCAAAACATCGCATCATAACCGAAGAAAGTGCCAGGCCACTTCGTCAGAGCCCGTACAGAGTTTCGACGCGAGAACGCGAGGCCATAAAGAAACAAGTCGACGAAATGCTAAGCGGTGACATCACCCAGCCTTCAAAGAGTCCGTGGGCGTCACCTGTGGTGTTAGTGAAGAAAGATGGGACCCTACGTTTCTGCGTCGATTATCGCCGCCTGAACAAAATCACGAAGAAGGACGTGTACCCTCTCCCACGAATAGACGACGCCCTAGATCGACTCCACAACGCGAAGTACTTTTCTTCGATGGACCTCAAGACGGGCTACTGGCAAATCGAAGTCGACGAGAGAGACCGAGAAAAGACTGCCTTCATTACACCAGACGGTTTGTTTGAGTTCAAGGTCATGCCCTTCGGTCTTTGCTCGGCGCCTGCGACTTTCCAACGGGTTATGGATACAGTGCTGGCAGGATTGAAGTGGCAAACGTGCCTCGTTTACTTGGACGACGTCATTTTCTTTTCCTCGAACTTCGACGAACACCTCGAGCGCCTTGAATCCGTACTTCAAGCAATCAAGAGCTCCGGACTCACCCTGAAACCGGAGAAGTGCCGCTTCGCGTACGAGCAGCTCCTGTTTTTGGGTCACGTTATCAGCAAGACTGGAGTGCTCCCAGACCCGCAGAAAACAGCTGCCATCGCCGACTTCCCGCCACCTACCGACAAGAAGGCCGTGCGCCGATTTCTCGGCTTGTGCGCCTATTACAGACGCTTCGTCAAGGACTTTTCACGCATCGCAGAGCCACTAACGCAGCTCACGAAGACCGACGTCGAGTTCCGGTGGGAAACAGCGCAACTTCAAGCATTTCAGGAACTGAAACGACGCCTGCAGACGCCTCCGATACTTGCGCATTTCGACGAATACGCCGATACGGAAATCCACACCGACGCAAGCAGCGTAGGACTCGGTGCCGTTCTTGTGCAGAAGACTAACGAAGAAGAAAGGGTCATCAGTTATGCTAGCCGGTCGCTATCCAAGGCAGAAGGGAACTACTCTACAACAGAAAAAGAGTGCCTTGCCATCATCTGGGCTACGTCAAAGTTTCGCCCCTACCTCTATGGAAGGGCCTTCAAAGTTGTGAGCGACCACCACGCCTTGTGCTGGCTAGCTAACTTGAAGGACCCTTCAGGTCGTCTCGCACGATGGAGTCTCAGACTTCAAGAATTCGACATCACCGTCGTTTACAAGTCCGGACGAAAGCACTCTGACGCCGACTGCCTGTCCCGTGCCCCTGTTGACCCACCACCACAGGACGACGAGGACGGGGACTACTTCTTGGGAACTTTAAGCGCTGATGACTTCGCCGAACGACAGCGCCCCGATCCTGAACTCAAGGGCCTTATAGAATACCTCGAGGGCAAGGCCACCGTGGCTCCAAAGGTATTCAGACGAGGACTGGAGTCGTTTTTCTTGCGCAACGGCGTTCTTCTAAAGAAAAACTTCTCGCCACTTCGGGCCGACTCTCTCCTCGTAGTACCTTCGGCGTTACGTCCAGAAGTTTTGGATGCTCTGCATGACGACCCGACGGCTGGATACCTTGGAGTTTCCCGTACGCTGGCGAGGATACAAGTACTACTGGCCTCGCCTGACTGCCGACGTCACCCACTACGTGAAGAGTTGCCGAGATTGTCAGCGACGGAAGACACCACCCACTAGGCCAGCCGGGCTTCTGCAACCCATCGAGCCACCTCGCCGACCGTTCCAGCAAATCGGCATGGACTTACTCGGCCCGTTGCCGACGTCGAATTCCGGAAACAAATGGATCGTCGTAGCAACGGACTACCTCACCCGCTACGCCGAGACAAGGGCCCTGCCCAAGGGCAGTGCTGCCGAGGTAGCAAAGTTCTTCGTCGAGAACTTCGTACTGCGTCATGGCGCCCCAGAGGTCCTCATTACCGACAGAGGTACGGCCTTTACAGCGGACTTAGGCAATCCTGAGGTACAGCCAAACGAGTCACCGCCGGACCACCGCCTACCACCCACAGACCAATGGCCTCACCGAGCGTCTAAATAAGACCATCGCCGATATGCTGGCCATGTACGTCGACGTCGAGCACGAGCCATCCTTCCGTACGTAACCTTTGCATACAACACGGCGGTACAAGAAACGACGCAGATGACGCCGTATGGATTGGTCTACGGAAGGACCCCGGCAACGACGCTCGACGCCATGTTGCCCAATGTCTCCGACGAAGCAAAAATCGACGTCACCGCCTACCTACAGCACGCCGAAGAAGCCCGACAACTAGCCCGCCTCCGCATCAAGAATCAACAGACGACCGATAGCCGCCGCTACAATCGACGACGCTTCGTGGAATACCAGCCCGGCGATCGTGTTTGGGTGTGGACGCCGATACGCCGACGCGGACTAAGTGAAAAACTTCTGCGACGGTACTTTGGACCGTACAGGATACTTAGACGTCTCGGCACACTCGACTACGAGGTTGTCCCCGACGGCATTACGAACTCTCAACGGCGCCGTGCGCGACCTGAAGTCGTCCATGTCGTGCGCCTCAAGCCGTTTTACGCGCGTTAGTGAACCTGAGGACTCTAATTTTTTTCATTGGATTTTCTTGCTTGTGCTTATTTTTTATTGTGCTTTCTTGATTTCTTTATTGTTGCATGCATTTTCCCCCCGTGTTCTGTTTTAAGCATCGGGACGATGCTTTTTCAGAGGAGGGCATTGCCACGCGCGTTTCTAATTTTCACAGTAGCTGTATTCGGTTTTCGCCCACAAAGACTGTCAGCAATGCTCAGCGTAAACCGCGCCTATTTGTTCGAGAAACTTCCCGATTATTGTAGATCGTTTTGTTAAGATTGCACGCAAGACGCGAACACTCGAGCTTAGTCCAGAGCTTGCGGGACAGCCAGTGATAAGGCTGGAATATTCGATGCCACAGGTATAAATGCCGACGCACTTCACTGCTCGTCAGTTGATCGACGGCCGACGCTCTGTTCGCCGCTATCAGTGCATACCGTGTGTATTGCTGTACACTAACTTTCCGTTTACCGGCCACAAGTTCGGCCTAATAAACAGTTTCATCTTGGACACGTCGCCTGCTGCCTTCGTCGACGTCACGACAACGTGACAATATCATTCCGTCGTCGGCTGCGCGTGAAATCAAGATATTGCCACGCGCGTTTCTTTCAATGTTGCTGTATGGGCACCGTGCATTAGAGCTGTGCACGGGCCTAATTTCAAGCCCGAGCCCGGCCCGGGCCCACTGAGTGTGTCGAAGGCCCGCCCGAGCCCGACCCTAAAGGGCTTCGAGCCCGTCCGGCCCGGCCCGACGTACAAAAATACAAACCCGGGCCCGGTCCGGCCCGACACCATGAAAGTTTGCTGCGGAGACAAGATATCACTTTTTTATCATGTGGCATTTTATTCAACATATCAAAGTTAAACATATGCAAACGACACATGCTAGTTTGTATACAAAGATTACAAATTGTGTAAAAATAACAAGCTGTGCAGTGATTCGAGCATCAGTGAAGTGCGGCGTTCCTGCATCACATATCCCGTCGAACTGAAGTTCCGTCCGCTGCTCGCACTGGTAGCCGGAATCGCAAATATTTTTTTTTCGCAAGCATAGCAAGCTTAGAATAATTACACTCTTTGTTATTCCAGAAGTTTAGTATCTCTGATGCAGGTCAGAAGGATGATTGCATGGATAAATAACCACAAAGGTGATCAGTGGGTTCATCGTTAAAGAAAACAATTCCGGCACAGCGTCTATATATTTGGTTTGATGCGGGCTTTGCACCTGGCCCGGCCCACCCGATGCCCGAGATGAGTAGCCCGAGCCCGGCCCGGGCCCGATATGGGAAGACCTCCGCATACCCGAACCCGGCCCGCGGGCCGGGCCGGGCTCGGGCTTTCGGGCTACCCGGAGCCCGTGCACACCTCTACCGTGCATACGTTAGGAGCCGCCACAGTCGCGCGTTGCCTCCAGCGCCAAAGCGGCCACGGCAGCAGATTTGGTGTGATACGGGAGCAGACGACGCAAGCGGCGGCAAGCCCCTGCGCTGTGTTTTGGTCATTCGCTTGAGGCGTTTTCATTCCCGTTTGCTTTCAAAAGACGGTAAATTGTTAGCAGCCGTGAGAGAACTGTAGTGTTAGCACATGTTTTTTTTTTTTTTCGCTAGACTTCGTGCACCCTCCGGCGAATGCGGCCAATCAAATTCTTGGCGAAAACGACAACGGAGGCGACGAGCCCGTTGAGCGAAACTGCACACGAGTAGAGCGGGCCGGTTCGCTCACTAAACGATCACAGCTTATCACCCTCGGGCTAACGCGGCAGCGAATTCGGCGGCAGCTTGACACAGACGAGAGCAGCGATTGCACTGTGACGGCCGCTGCAGGGGTGCTATCGCGGCGCGATGCCTTATGCCTTATCGTCCATTACTCGTGGCGGGCTGATCACGACGCCTTTTCCGTGGCATCGGAAAAGGCGTCGTTCCGCGATTACTCCCCTGTGCGAGCGGCTGAGAACATCCTTCCAAATCTGCGGTTATGGCCGCTAGAGGCGCCTTCATGAGTTACGTCTGCACGCAGCCTATTCGGTTTACGCCCACAAAGACTGTGAGCAAAGCTCGGTGCAGACTGGGCCTCGGTGTTCAAGAAGCTTCATGATTTCAGTAGATCGTTTTGTTAAGATTGCACGCAAGACGCGAAGAGTCAAGCTTATTCGAGAGCTTGCGCGACCACCATTAATAAGGCTAGAAAGTTCCATCCGTGATGTATAAAACACGGCGCATCCCACCGATGATCAGTTGATCGACGGCCGACGCTCTGTTCGCCGCTATCAGTGCCAGTGTGTGTTGCTGTAATCTGACTTTCCAATTACCCGTCACTAGTTTGGCCAATAAACATTTTCATCTGGGACATACCGACTGCTACCTTCGTCAACATCACGACCACGTGACATCTGGTGGAGGTGCGTAACGGCCCATGTACTGAACGGCCCCCTCAAGCCGTGAACCAAGCCGTGAACCCCCTCCCAATACGTACCCCTACCGGACAAGCCAAAAGCTACGGCGACCACGACAACAGGCACGATGACGGCCGCAGTGTCCCCGGCAGCGATAGTGATGCAGCCGCCAAGGGAGCCGCCGACGTTCCGTGGTTCACCATGTGGAGACTCTTAAACCTGGCTGGAGACGTTTGAAAGGGTTTCAACTTTCAACAATTGGAACTCCGAGGACAAATTGTGTCACGTGTACTTCTACCTGGAAGAAGCAGCAAGAACATGGCTCGAGAACCGGGAGCCCACCCTTTGAACTTGGGACTTATTTCGCAGCGCTTTCTTGGACACCTTCACGAGCGTCGTTCGAAAGGAAAGAACCGCTGCCCTGCTGGAGACACGGGTGCAACTCCCCAACGAAAACGTCACCATCTTCGTTGAAGAAATGACCCGGCTGTACCGCCACGCTGACCCGGAGATGCCTGAGGAGAAGAAAGTTCGTTCCCTCATACGAGGGGTCAAACAGGAGCTATTCGCGGGATTGATGAGAAACCCACCGAAGAACGTTCAAGCATTCCTCTCGGAAGCGACTACAATCGAAAAAGACGCTGGAAATGCGCACACGGCAATTCAAATGCCGGTCAACGCCACGCTACGCAGACATTAAATCGCTATGGTCAGAATACCTGTGCGAGACCATCAGAGCCGTGGTGAGAGAAGAACTTCGCCGAATGATCCCGCCGTGCCAGCCCCAAGTTGCCTCCATCGCCGACATTGTTCGAGAAGAAATCCATCAGTCGCTGGGAACCGCTGAACCGCCACAGCCGCAGCCGCAGGGAAATGAGCTACGCTGCGGCTGCCCGCCGTCACGTCCCACCTCCGCGCCCACACCAAACTGCCGCCTTGCCGCATTTCCGTCGCCAGACGCCGCCACCGCCGCCACCACTGCCGACGCCCTACCGTCCTCCTGACAGCCAGCGCTACACGCCCAGAAGACCGACGTTTGGCGTGCCCCGACAACCGTCCACTCTGCTACCACTGCGGAGAAGCCGGGCACACGTAGCGCCGCTTCTAGTACCGTGAAATGGGACTGCGTGGGTTCGCCGTGAACGCACCGCGTCCGCAGCCAGGTGTACGACCTCGCGGCATCGACTACATCACCGGATCACAGTGGCAACAACGACGACCGTTCCGTTCACCATCACCAGACCGCTACACGTCACCTCATGGCAGGCAGTATGCCGGCCCTCCTAGAGGCCCCATCTCCTTAGCCCTTACCCGGAAAACTAAGGGCAGCAACCGATGGAGGTGCGGTTGCTGTACGATGAACTACCGAAGATCCTCCGCCGACGACGACACCGCGACGATATCTGAAAAACACGCAGGAAGCAGGACGGAGCCCTGAAGTAGTCGAAACTTCGCAGTCGGAAGAAGACCTGGACGACGCCATGGGGAAGCAGCGGAGCAAACCGACGTAGCCGTGATTCGCCGCCGCGACCAGAGCCGCAACGCAAGACGACGATCTAGCGACCTCGACGTCCTCATCGACGTCCACAACGTCACCGCTCTCGTCTATACTAGGGCCGACTATTCCGTCGTTAGTGGGCCGTTCGCCGCGAAGTTGAGGAAAGTTAAAACTGCCTGGGAAGGCCTCGAAATTCGGACCGCTGGAGGCCATCTAATAACGCCCACTGGAGTCTGCAAAGCAAGAGTCACCATCAGTAACCGGACTTATCCTGCGATCTTTGTAATCCTACAGCATTCCTCCAGGGATGTGATACTTGGGATGGACTTCCTAAGTCAACATGGCGCCGTGATAGACCTGAGGTCTGAGTCAATAACCCTAACCTCAGAAGACGCACTGCTGCCCAACACGACGCCAGCGACCCATGCTTTAAATCTGATAGATGAGCACTTCACCGTTCCGCCTTTCTCCAGCGTCATCACTTCGGTCGGCAGCGAATAACCGATAGACTTGGGAGGCATCATCGAGGGCGACCCGCACCTGCTTCTTAACCGTCAGATTTGCGTCGCAAGAGGCATCGCCTAGCTGCATGATGGCAAAGCTAAAGTAATACTTACAAACTTCAGCCACGAATACAGGCACTTCAACATTGGTATGACGGTCGCCTACATGGATGAATTCGTAGACGCCAGCAATGCTTTCACCCTCATCGACGCCACGGAACCTGCTTCGACGAATCGAGGTCCCCAACCAGTTTTCGGCGTGAATTCGAGCCTTCAGAAAAACAAGCAAGACTCCCTCGAAGTCCTGCTCCTGCAATTCAGGGACTGCTTCTCGTCGTCGTCAAGGATCCGACAGACTCCAGTCGCTGAACATCGCCTTATAACAGAAGAAAGCGCCCGACCAATCCGCCAAATCCTGTATCCAGTTTCGACACGTGAACATGAGGCCGTTAAGAAACAGGTCGACGAAATGCTACGCGACCACATAATCCAGCAGTCCAAGAGTCCGTCGGCGTCTCCCGTGGTGTTGGTGAAGAAGAAGGACGGGGACCTTACGTTTCTGCGCCGACTATCGTCGCCTAAATAAGATCACAAAGAAGGATGTGTATCCTGTCCCACGGATAGACAACACCCTGGATCGACTCCACAACGCGAAGTACTTTTCGTCGATGGACCTCAAGACCGGCTACTGGCAAATCGAAGTCGACGAAAGAGAGCGAGAAAAGACTGCCTTGAGAACACCAGACGGCCTGTTCGAGTTCAAGGTCATGCCCTTTGGTCTTTGCTCGGCACCTGAGACTTTTCAACGCGTTATGGATACTGTACTGGCCGGCTTGAAGTGGCAGACGTGCCTTGTATACCTGAACGACGCCGTAGTCTTTGCCTCAAACTTCGACGAACATCTGCGGCGCCTTGACGCTGTACTTCAAGTAATCAAGACCTCCGGACTCACTTTAAAGCCCGAAAAGTGCCGCTTCGACGAGGAACTCTTCTTTTGGGTCACGACATCAGCAAGGATGGTGTTCGTCCAGACCCGCGGAAAACAGCTGCCATCGATGCCTTCCTGCCGCCCACCGACGAGAAGGCCGTACGCCGATTTCTCGGCTTGTGCGCGTGCTACAGACGCTTCGTCAAGGACTTTTCACGAATCGCCGAGCCGCTAACGCACCTCACGAAGACCGACGTGGAATTCAAGTGGGAAAGGACGCAAATCGAAGCATTTCAAGAACTGAAACGACGACTTTAGACGCCTCCGATACTAGCGCATTTCGATGAATACGGTGATACCGAAATCCACACCGACGCAAGCAGCGTAGGACTCGGTGCCGTCCTGAAGTTCTTGCAGTAAGCTCTGAAATCGAAGCACTGGACAATGCAAGAGAAAAAAAATTCACGCATATCCACGGAGTGAATGATGATGAGTGGGCGAAGATCCGGAGGTTCATCGGTAAAAACCGTGAATCTTTCGGGAGTCTTGCCCAGTACATCATCAAAGACGTGACAAACACTGTGTGTAGATATTAAGAAATTTTATTTATTCGTGAGCCGTGACTGGAGCCGTGTTTTCTTCGTTGGTCGTGAGCCGTGGTGGTTACCGTTTACATAAGCCGTGGCTTCCGTTCCGCCTTTATTATGACGGCTTTATGGTCGGTGAAATGAAGGGGAGCGGTTCCTGGATGGGTCGTAGTGGGAAGTTTGCTAAGACGAGATCGCCGCAGGTTCCTCGGATGGTGGTTGGTTGCATGTGGTCAAACGATATGCATGTGAGACCATATCGCGATGTATGGCATCGCGATCGTCATCGTCATCATCGGCATCAGCATCATCTTTATGACGCATAGTGGGTACATTCCATGTACCCACTATGCGGCACAGTGCGGCAGTGGCGTAGCCAGAAATTTTTTTCGGGGGGGGGGGGGTTTAACCATACTTTATGTATGTTCGTGCTTGCGTTTGTATGTGTGCGTGTATATATACGCAAGCAAAATTGAAACTTTTCGGGGGGGGGGGGTCCAGCCCCCCCTCCCCTTATGGCTACGCCACTGCAGTGCGGTGCCGTGATGGCAGCGCACTGCAGTGGCGTACAGAAATTGGCTACGACGACGACGACAACGCAGGACTACGACGCCGGACTAGCCTACGGCCTAAGGAGCTTCGCCCCTAAAAATGTGGACGGACTCAACTGTGAAGCTCTGTTGGATACGAAGCTCAGCAAACAAGTGCAAGCAATTTGTTTCCAACAGAGTCAATGACATACGTCGAGTAACAAATCCAGACCAGTGGTATCACTGTCCGGGAACAGAAAACCCAGCCGATCTGCTGACTCGTGGACATTCAACGACAGACCTTCCCAACAGCCAGCTGTGGTGGAATGGACCCGAATGGCTTTGACGTCCGGCAGATAGCTGGCCAAGGATGCCTGACAATCAAGATTCTGGAGCTGTAGACGAACAAGTTGCGTCAGAGTTAAGACAAGCATCCCAGTACTACTGAGCGGCACAACAGACCCCTTTTTGATGTCGACAGATACAGTTCTTGGTTGCGAACCACAAGAGTCCCCGCATCTGTAAAATGCTTCGTGTACAACTGCCGATCGCCAAAGTCTCATAGGGAAGGTGGATTTTTTCATTGAACTTCAAGAAGCGGAGAATGTCTGGTTCAGGCAATCACACAGAAAAACTTACGCCAAGTAGAGAGCCCAATTTGAAGTTGGACAAGACCTCGACAAGACGTCGCCAATAAAATACCTGAATCCCTTCATCGAAGAAAACGGCGTCGTGAAGATTACAACTCGCCTTTATAACGCCGACGTTCCGTACAACGAGATGGCGCCTTTGTTACTGCCGTGCAACCACGCGGTCACGCACCTGATCATTTCACAGCGAAAGCCGTTATGAGATTACAACAAGGGCCGTTTTTGGCGCCTTAGTTGTCCGCCACCGCCGCCGTTGTCCGTAACAGCTATCGCACGAAATAAGAAAAAAAATCACGCCATATCCACGAAGTGAATCATGATGAGTGTGCGAAGCTTGATCGTTTTCATCCATGGCAGAAAGAGAATGTGTGGTCTGCAACGCGCTTATACTTCATGGTCAGCAGCGTCATCGTCATCGTTATCACGTGTAGTGGGTACATTCCACTATACTGGAACGCGCTTAAACTTCATCGTTGTCACGTGCAGTGGGTGCATTCCACTATACTGCGTCATCGTCATCTTTATCACGGGGAGTGGGTACACTCCACTATACGTGGCTACCTACCTACTACAACTACTACTACTACTACAGAGGAACGCGCTTATACTTCATGGTCATCAGCGTCATCGTCATCGTTATCACGTGTAGTGGGTACATTCCACTATACTGGAACGCGCCCTATACTTCATCGTTATCACGGGTAGTGGGTACACTCCACTATACGTGGCTACCTACCTACCTACCTACCTACTACAACTACTTCTACAACAACAACTACAGAGGAGGGACAGACCCACACCCTAAGGAGCTTCGCCCCTAAAAGCGAAATAAGAAAAAATATCCAGGATGGAACGGGGTTCGAACCTGAGTCATCTCCGTGGCAGCCCAGTGTTCTACCACTGAGCCATGTCGGTGCTCGAAACTCCTTGGCAAAGGAGGAGGAGGAGGAGGAAGGGGAATGAATGAAAGACAGGGAGGTCAACCAGACGCGCGTCCGGTTTGCTACCCTGCACTGGGGGGAAGGGACGAAGGAGTTAAAAGAAAGAAAGAGAGGAGAGGGAAGAGAGCACCGTCAGGGTACCTGTGCGCCTGTCTATTGCACGCCTACAAAAAAGACCCTACACAGGCGTCATATCGGGAAGCAATCATGTTAGCATACGTAATATAGCGTGATAGAAGAGTAAAATAACAACCAGGCGTCACACAATGCGAATCGTGCAACCAGGCGTCACACAATACGAATTGCGTAACGAGTGGGTCGTTGAATGCTTCCAACCTATTACAAAGGGCTCAGCCATAATTCTTCATTTTGATACCGGGCCTCGCTCGGAACACTGTTTCCAAATAAACGTTTATTTCTCTCTCTCTCATCAGCCACAGCATCAACAAAGTGCACATAATGCCTTGCAAATGCGTAGCGGGTACCTCGCTTCTCCAAAGAATGACGAATAATGGCGTAGTGGTTGCTTCCCAACTTGAAAAAAAAAAATTATCATTGATGGCGTAGTTGGTACCTTTCCAGCGCACTTGTATTAGTAGCCCGCGGAGAATATACAACGGGTTCTATGAATGCCGCTATCCCAGCTTTCGCTGTGACTGTGCTGCGCCTCCGCGCAAGCCTGGAGTGTTTAGTGCGCATAGAACTGTGCTTCATGGGAGTGTCGGCGTTACCTTAATTTGGCCCCGTGCTCAGTTCTGTGTGCCCAGAGCGCGACAAGCAGTGAAGCGAGTGCTCCGAAAATGTGATTTATTCGTGGTTCCGAATAAATGCTGCGAGCGCACCGGCAGCCCCACTTCCCGGTGCTTGTGTGTGCTATGCGCACCCTTTTGAAGTTACGGGAGTTGACTTTGGAGGGCGTCCACTTCCGTGGAACAGTGGCTACGGTGCTCGGCAACTGACCCGAAGGTCGCGGGTTCGAATGCGGCCGCGGCTGTCGCATTTCGATGGAGGCGAAATGGTAGAGGCCCGTGTACTGTGCGATGTCAGTGCACGTTAAAGAACACCAGATGGTCGAAATTTCCGCAGCCCTCCGCTACGGCGTCCCTCATAATCATCTCGCGGTTTTGGGACGTAAAACCCCAGATATTATTATTTTGCAAGGCCATCGTTCCTGAAAGATTTCAATGGTGTTAAGGTGTACATTGCGCTTTTCACATGCGCAAAAGTAAGAGCAATTCATCTTGAGTATGTTGTTGGACTCACCACAAACGCTTTCCTAAAGGCATTAAAAAGATTTTGTGCAAGACGTGGTATACCGCGAATAGTCTACTCAAACAACGCTACTACAGTCAGGAAAAGTTCACGTGAATTAGCTTCCATGCACAAGTTGTTGAGGAAAGAAGAAGTCAGCCGGTATTACTCCCCCCGCAGCATAACGTGCAAATTTATTGCAGCGACAGCTCCTTGGTGGTGTGGATTTTAGGAGAGGTTAGTTGGTATTGTGAAGATGTATCTTCGCAAGTCATTGGGCGATGCGTCTGTTGACTCACAGGAGCTGAGCATTGTTCTTACTGAAACTGAAGCTGTTGTCGAATCCAGGCCATTGTCTTACATTTTGAGAGCCAGAAATCATAACCCCCGTTTCATTTTTTTATTAGGCAGCCGTCTCTTGTCAAAGCCTAAAACTTTAGATGAACGGGGAAAGCTGAATACTGAGCTGCTCAGTTTTTTTCGGTCCACAGGCATCTAATAAAGGAACTGTCGAAACGATGGCTTCATGAATAAGGATTACACTTCGAAGCGTTCACTCTAGGAAAGCACAAAAAATAACCGCATGAAGAAAGGGGACGTGGTGACTATTCACGAGGAAAATGCTCCCAGACTGTTTTGAAAAGCTGGTGCGGCAGCGAATGCATTCAAAGTAAAGACAGCATTGTTCGTGCGTGTAAAATTAAAATACCCACTGGCTCCCAGCTGTTCAGGTCTGTGCAAAAAAGTGTACTCTTTAGATCTCGCCACCTCAGGCCCCGGAAGATGTTAAATATTTAAAAAAAAAGAACGATGATGGGACTAGCGCGTGGAGCTCGGAGATCTTTTCTCATGCTTGACTGATTTAGAACGAGCAGCAGTGGACTTGTTGCTACTGTGCTCCAGGCAATAAAGTCGCCCTTTTCAGTCTTTTCCGCGACGTCGCTTCCTTTCTTCTACAAACACGATACACAGAAAAAGCACTACCATCACGCACGCCTTCAAGTACGCACTCCTTGAATGTGCTAGAAGACCAAGTCACCACTCCCCCTCGTTCCAGCGTCATCATTTCCGTCGGCACTCAGAAATCAGCTGACCTGGAAGGCATCGTTGCAGGCGAGCAGCACCTGTTAATCAACCGTGAGGTTTGCGTCGCAAGACGCATGGCCGAGCTGCGCGGAGGAAACCAACAGTGATGTTCACGAATTTCGGCAACGAATATCAGCAATGCTTTCACCCTCACCGATTCTACTGAACCTACTACGATGAACCAAGCTCTTCGACCAGCTGTCGACAGCTGGTTCATTAGCGTTTTATAAGCGAGTTATAGTATAGCGGAAAACCGCAAACGCAAGGATTTGGCATTTGCGTTAGCGTTGCGTGCTCCAAACTGAGCATGTGCAGATCGTAAATGTATAGCCCAAGTTCTTACGTGCGGACGCTATTTATGGAATATAGCGTTCAACGCTAGCGCATGCAAGATATCCAGTACGTAGAGCAAGATGGCGGCGCCTGTTGAAGCGAGAGCCGTCCACTTCGAATCTTTCTAGTCATCGTCCTGCATAATTAAACTCATTCATTCCCAAATAATGCTCGTATTTGATTTAGATTTCAGTAATGAGGCTTCGCCAGCCGTATACTGCCGATAAAATAGCTCCGTTTTGAAGATACACAGTTCATTTGCTGTGCAGAAGGCCTAACGAAATTTGTTTACGATGTTCGCTCGTGTTTTCTTTAGTCGTACAGAGATGGCGACGCTGTATTCATTTGCCTGTTTCCAAGATAAGGCAAATGCGGTCACAAGTCAAGCTGAGACAGGTAATATGGGTCTTGAGGAATACTCGACTGCGGCATACGTCGAAAGAAAGTAATGTGTTTCGGACCGTCAGACGCAACACTGAACCAAACGCTGCACGAAGACGCATCAACGGTGACTTCGGATGCGCTCCATTTAGTGTCGCACTTGAGGTTCTTACAATGCTTTTCGTGTTCTTATATCTAGTTGGCACCGTAGGTGCTTGCGTTAGCGTTAGCGGAAATGCCTTTCGCTGCACTAAAAGCATACCAGTTGACATGCCAAGCGTTTCGTCTTATCGTCAGCGTTGAGACGCACGCTAACGCTAACGTCAGCGTTTCCCGTTATACTAAAACTGGCTATAGTCTGCCCGCTATATCAGTATCGCAAAGTAGTAGCGTAATATCGGATAGCATGTGCCATAGTTGCCGCCACGTCAAATGGCGCCAGCTATGGACCGAAAAAACAACTGACAAACACGCAATATATGTCCTCCGACATCCCAGAAGCGCCGATCGCCACTCGCGAAGCTTACAAAATCGACTGCACGGAGCACGCCAATTTCTTTCGGTCACTCCCGCACCGCGGTGCCACTGGCTCATTGCACGTTTCCTATTAGAGTATGGCTCTCGAAAACGGTGCCGAATGGACACGCATACTTTGGTTTCGAAGCTTAACGACATTAATCTAAATCGAATAAAAACATCAGTTCTGGTGCATTCAGACTAGAGCTGTGCACGGGCCGCATTTTCGAGCCCGGGCCCGGCCCGGGCCCGCGCTGACTTCGTCGAAGGCCCGCCCGAGCCCGAAGCTTAAGGGCTGCGTGCCCGCCCGGCCCGGCCCGACGTACAAAAACAAAAGCTCGGGCCCGGCCCGGTCCGGCCCGATCTTATGAAGTTTCGCTGCGGATACAAGATATCTTTTTTCGATAATGTGGCATATTATTCAACATATCAAAGCGAAACATAAGCAGCCGACACATGAAAGTCACCATATACACATATTAGAAGTTGTCGTGTAAATATAACAAGCTATCCAACGATTCGGGCTTAGTGAAGTGCGGCGCTCCTGCATCACATATCCAGCCAGACTAAAGTTCCGTTCGCAGCTCACTCTTGTAGAAGCAGAATCGCGAGTTGGGCAAGTTGGTGGATGTTCATCGTGGAATATTTTACAGCGCAACGGGTTAGTACGGACAGAGAAGGGACACAGCGCTGTAGTCGTAGTTCAGCGCTGTGTCCCTTCTCTGTCCGTACTTAACCCGTTGCGCTGTAAAAATATTCCACGATCACTCTTGTAGCAGGAATAGCCAATGTCTTTTTCGCAAGCATACCAAGCTCGGAATATTTAGGCTGCTTGTTCTTCAAGGAGTTTAGTACTTCAGATGCAGGACAGGGGGGATGAATCCATCGATAGATATCAAAAGGCTCGTCTTGTGTGACCGGTAAATTTTTGTCATTGTTGCTCTGCTCTCTAAATAATTCTAAGCACTGCTTTTCTGTGGCAGGCTGCTCTCCACGATTTTGTACACTCTCTTCCGAAAGCGAAGAAATAATCCACCATAAGTTTGATTCGGGCTTTGCAGCTGGCCCGGCCCACCCGATAAAAAAAACAAGGTGGCCCGAACCCGGCCCGGGCCCGAGGAGAGAAGACGTCGGCGTACCCGAACCCGGCCCGCGGGCCGGGCCGGGCTCTCGGGCTTTCGGGCTACCCGGAGCCCGTGCACACCTCTAATTCAGACGACGGACGGAATCCGGATTTGTCGTGGGCGCGGACGGCTAATCCGCGGATGATCCGCCTGCAGGCGCATCCACACGACGGACGGTGTCCTAGGAGAGAACAGCCGGATTACTCTCGAACGCAGCCTCTGCGCTGACCTGCGGCCGCTGCCGGCAGACCGGTTTGAGAGTATTCAACATGGCGGCTGACAGAACGCGAAGCGCGCCGTGCTCTGACGAGCATCGAGCATTGTCGAGGGTTGTGATTTGTTTCGGTGAAAACGGTGTTGTTGGCGGAATGGCTGGATGGGAAGAAAAACCTGCTTTACAGAGAGCTGCTGAAGACTGACGTCGCTGCTGTCGCGCGTGGGGCACCGCGTACGAAAGGAGGATACAGTGATCGCCGATATAGGATGTTTTTGTTCTTTTGCGGATAACAGGTACCGACAGTGCATATTGCAATGCTGCACTTTATGTTTCCTTCTCCTGGATCGCATCTTTACCGTATAATCAGTGCTCAAACACGGGCCCTGTTCTGAGGCTACCGCTATCGGCGACACCGCCGCTTTGCCTGCCGCAGAATCCTGCGTGCGCAACGATTAAAGCGACAACTTACCTACCCTCCAACCCGCCAGTCAGTGCGCATTAAAAGTGATAGATATGTCAAAGGTGATCGCCTTGGAATACGGCCCCAGAAATAACTTGAACTAAGCGCCAGCAGAGCTGAAATAAACTGCGAGGACAGCCGTGCGGCTCGAGCAGAAGAAAAGTGTATTGGTTGCCAGCTTATTTGCCCGCTAAAGCTGCGGTGTTCCGCCGCCAGAATCCCAATGTGAAAAACAGGTAGGGCTCATTAGTCCGCGAGCCACGCGGACGACGCACGGATGAGGAGAATCGCTGATGTGAGGTCACATGACGCGCCGTCCGCGCCTCCACATCCGGATTTGGTCCGTCGTCTGAATGCACCATTCGGAGCTGAAGAACTACAGAGCGCACGAAGGACACTTAACAGATTCGAGGCGGACGTGACATGCAAGGGCTCAAAAATCTTAGCGATCTGCAAACTGCGCGCACGGTTGCATGAGCACGCTGAAAAGTTGCTCAAGACGCGCTGACGTATATGGTATCATTACGTCACGCGAAGGCAGCGCCACTTTAATGCATACTACTAACGCAGGCCTATGTGTACATTTTTATAGCCTATGTGTACATTTTTTATCTTTTAATATAAAGAAACGAAGAATATTTTAATGTCAACAAAAAGATCCTCGACCGTCTACAGCAATCAAGGGTCATGTGACAGGGTACATCGAATCGTTCATGCATTTGCCACCAGAGGTGCCAAAGGTCATTTTTTCCGTCTTTCCATGAAGAAATCAAAATATAAATCCACCTCTCACGAAAAAAAAAGAGGGTTGGTTTCCGTCAGTACGACGCACAATCTTTCCATCAGAGGAGTCATCTCAGTTCATGTTATGGGCTGTTGTCGGTCCCTTTAAGGGTCCCCCAATTTTTTTGTGGGTGCACCTGCCCGTGTGCGCGCTGGCCCGTCCCCACCGGCGAGCTCCCCTCTGTGTTTACTGTGACCTGCCGGGGACACGTTCACAGCGCAACACATCGCAAAGTGTCATCACTCCGGAGGATGCACGTGGACATTGCCGGCAGAATACAAGTGCAATCCGAAGGTTCTCTGCTACGAGATTGTTCGGCTGCGGCCGCCTGCATTGCCCCTGAACTCGGCAAAGCCCCGCAGTGTCGCCTCAGCTACTCTGCTTCCTCGACCACCGCGGAACTCGTCGGGTTACAGCTGGCCGCCAATCTCCATAGTGAGTCACTTTCCATCAAGCGTGCTGCGATTTACTGTGACTCTAGATGAGCTCTTCGCCAGCTCATGAAGGAGGAACACGGTCCGCCGCTTTCACCACGTATTGCGCGGGGACTGCGGTCGATTCAGGTGCACGGCTGCGATATCGTACTCCGGTGGCTTCGCTACCGATCATCTCGATAAGCGGGCGTATTCTCCCGGGACCCCACTCACAACATGCGCCAACTCTTTTGATTGAGCCCGCAGTAATTTCCGCCAATAGTTGCTGCGTGACCACCCGGACGAGCGGGTCGCCGATACACGCCCCCACCTCTCCTCCACAAAAATGGTTTCTCCCGGGTGAGAACGCGCCTTCCTCTTTTCCCTCCCGATCGTATCTGTATGGACGCGGTTACGGAAACAGCGGGTGCGGGGAGCTCCACCGTCAGCTTGCATTGACAACTTTTCTTGGCAATGTAGGGAAGGCTACAGAGCCAAAGTGCCGTGTGTCACCGCTGAAGAATATAGTCCAACAATTGCGTCCATGTTTTCCGCGTGAAAATCATAAAAAAAGATATTGCTTTATTTTCTACCGTTTACAAAGGGACGAAGTACGCACCACGATGATATTCATATTTGCTTTACTTTATGCATTGTCATTTCACGTTTTTTCACGTGTGAAAACGTCGCACGTTTAACGTGCACCTCACAGTCAAAATGGCGTCTTCGTCTTGGGGTGAGCGCTCGTCGCCCTCCAGCTACTCCGGCGACTAGCCGAAGGAGCCTGTGACGACTCACAAATGGCTGTCTAAGCAGAAGTAGCAAAAAGTACGCAGCGTTATTATTCGAACACGGCCGTCATTCGAAACGCGAACCGAACCGGACTACTTCGCGGAGGAGTGCATGTGCAGTAGCTCCGCCCCCGTAGCTTTCCCTTCATTGCCAAGAAAAAGTTGTCCGCGAGTACCCTACGTCTGTGTCTACAAGGAAGCAGCTGGCCACCCGCTACCGTCTTGTCGGCCGGCCCTGCGATACGCGAGGATATCCTCTTTCTCACCGGCTGCAGCGATTGTCGCCTCAATGTCCTTGCTGCCCTTCTATCCTTCATCGAAGCCGCCGGCCTCGCTGAGCGGCTTTAAAACTTGCTCGCCACGGAGACGAGCGACCCTGCTTCGTCCTTGCCGCGAGCTCCTCCTTTTGCCTTTCCTTCTCCCTGACCCTCTTTCATTCCGTTCCCCCGTGTGTGTACCGGTTGAAGTGTCATCTTCAAGAGACAGTTATCGTACACGCCGAACCCTTTTCTCCTTCCTCAACAGAATCGCCAACCAGTCTTTCTAGCACAATCTGTGCGCCGTTTTTCAACAGATCTGATGTAACCTGATAGGAACAGGTTACATACACCGCACCTTCACCTCTTCCATTCTTTCCAAGGCTTTCTTTACTTCCCCTGCCGTCCCTTGTGGGATTTGTGATACCACTGCGTTGTTATTTCCACTCATAAATTATCATCGTCCTGGTTCTCCCGGCTACTGTAAAGATTTCTGCAGAACTGCTCAGCTGCTTTATCTATCAAATTCATCTTGACAGTAACATTTCCTTCCTTGTCTCTTAGTGCATACATCTGGTCTTTGCCTGAACCGCTTTCAGGTATGAAGAGAACGGAATGGGTGAGGGAACGAACGGGGGTGGAGTACATCTGCGCCGAAATCGAGACGACGAAATGGGCATTGGTAGAGCATGTAGCGCGTAAGCACTATAACTGCTGGCCATTAAGAGTAACCGACCGAATGCGAAGAGAAGGCAAGCGCGCCCGGTGAGGCAGAAACTTAGATGTGTTGATGAGATTACGAAATTTGCAGCGGTAACGTGGCCGCAGCAAGCACGGGACCGGGTCGATTAGGGAAACATGGGAGATTCCTTTGCCTCGCAGTGGCCGCAGTCAGACTTATCATGATGATGATTCGACAGTACGCCATATTCACACTGTCAATCAATTGATACGAGCATGTACAGATTATAACCTACCCTTATGTACATTTACAGTGGCTCCACAGCCATTGTAGTCCTCCATACAGAACGGTGCAAGGCAGCAAAATACTACCTCTCCAATGCTATTTACCACGTGTTTACAGGATGTTTTCAAATCCCTGGATTGATATCAGTGGGATTACGAGTTAACGGATAATCCCTAAGTAGCCTGCGATTTGCTGATGGCATTGTTTTGCAGACTAAATGCAGGAGCTTATCGCAAAACATGATCAATAAGCAGGGCAGGCAAATCAGAATGGTGCACATAAAGCATAACATGCAGAAAACGACAAAAATGTTCAGCATCCTTGGAAGAGAAAAAAAACCGGCAGATCCCACGCACTGCGAGAATCGATGTAACGCGAAGCAGCCAGCAAGAAGCAAATTATGCAGTACATAATATGCATGTCATTATTTACATGTTAGGACCTGTGATTTGTGTTCATCATACAGTCAAGTCGCGCAATACAAATTTTGGTGTATATATCAAGCTAGCGAAGTGGACGTAAGCGCACCATGATCGTGGCATGTAAATGGCATTGTAGATGACATCCATGCCAAGATTTTCATGTTACCACCTGCCACTTATGTTCGCTTAATTTTTTACCTCGAATCGCAGCGAGGCGCGAGACCGATCTGCCTCCGTTTCGCATGCGTTCGTATTCTCGCGCTTTGCGCGCATCGTGCTGACATCATCTGCGTTCCATATTTTAAATTGACGTACACTTTGTCAATTCCAAAGTGTGTTCCTCGAACGCCTGTGCCCACTGAGACGGGATCGGTCAGAATAGACCGTGATGCACGCGTCTCCCTCCTTGCATAATTAGAGACGCCGGGCACAGCGACTCTACGCAAGCAAAGCGCGAGCGCTGTAGAGTTCAACGTGACCAGCGTCCGTTTGCGTGCCCCGGCGCCCACCTGGCACCGTGCCAATGCACAGCTGGAGGGACGGACGACCGGACGGACGGACGTGAGCATGAGACATTAAAGGCTTTCGCCTTAAAAATTTGGTGCATATCAAGCTAGCGAAACGGCCACGTACGAGAGTGTCATGAGCGTGGCATGCTAGTCATGTTGCATACGACATGTCATGATTTCCATATTACCACTTGTCATTTATGCTCGTCACACAGTCACGTCACTCAACACGAAATTTGGTGTATATCAAGCCAGCGAAACGGCCACGAGAGTGTCATGAGCGTGACATGCAAGTCATGTTGCACATGACATGCCATGATTTCCATATTACCACTTGTCATTTATGCTCGTCATACAGTCACGTCACTCAATACGAAATTTGGTGTATATCAAGCTTGCGAAACGGCTACGAGAGGGTCATGAGCGTGGCTATGCAAGTCATGTTGCACATGACATGTCATGATTTCCATATGACCACTCGTCATTTATGCTCGTCATACAGTCACGTCACGCAATACCAATTTTGGTGTGTATCAAGCTAGCGAAACGGCCGTCAGCGCGCCATGAGCGTGGCATGTAAATCATATTGTACATGACATGCAGATCATGATTTTTATATTACCACCTGTCATTTATGTTGGCAATGCAGAAATGTCTAATCGTACCAATTTTTGGATATATCAAATTAAGAAAATGGCCTCAGGAGCAATATGGCCATGGCGTGTAAATCATGCTTTTCATGACAAGCTAGTCATGATTTTCATGATATGACCAGTCATTCGTGTTTGTCATACAGTCATATTACGCCATACCAATTTTGGTATAAATCCCTTTAACGATACGGCCAGGAGAGCACAAGGTCGTAGGCGGCTAGATAGATAGATAGATAGATAGATAGATAGATAGATAGATAGATATATAGATAGATAGATAGATAGATAGATAGATAGATAGATAGATAGATAGATAGATAGATAGATAGATAGATAGATAGATAGATAGATAGATAGATAGATAGATAGATAGATAGATAGATAGATAGATAGATAGATAGATAGATAGATAGATAGATAGATAGATAGATAGATAGACACGCTCAATGTCGCCGAAGTTCGCTAAGAAATGCTTCGCATTTAAAAGCTCGACTATAGTTAGCGAGACACTGAAAGTGGTAAAGGAATACGTCAAGTTAGGTCAAGTACCGACTTCAGACGCAGACCTAGAGGCTGACCTAAATAAAAAATGAGTATAGGGTGCAGCGCCTTTGGCAGTTGTTCTCAGATTATAAATATCTGTTTGCTATCATGCCTCAGCGGAAAAGGTATGGAACAGCTGCATCTTATAGTACTTTCCTACAGTGCAAAATATGCAACCTTTCAGAAAGGGCTCAGCTGCAATTTAGGATTACGAAGCGAGTCTCGAAAGGGAAATGTCATGTTAAGGCATGAGAAGAGGCCAGCGTGTGTAACGGAAACAAACGCCATGTGAGTGACTTCCAAGTCGAAATTAACAAGAAATGGGTATGGGCAAGGCCAGTGGCAAGAACCCATAGATTGCAAGCATGGCGGTTAGAGGCCGCAGTTTACATGGTCATATGAAATTAAGCTTCCGAATATAACATTGCCGCATCAAGCACGTTACGAGCTTAATTAAAGAAACATTAGGGAGGCATCTGACCTGCAGTCGCCGTAGTCAAGCTGAGGTCAAGAATAAGATCTTCATTCTGAATATTCTGAATAACCAATTTTTGCTAGGAGACCTGGTGAAATGCAGTATTGCAACACCATTTACGGCAGTATCCAGAGCTGAAGGTGGCGTACGACGGCTTAAAGTACATATCGAATGTGGCGACTTCGGAAGCGAGCGTATCACTATCGCGTCAACTGCTACAGCGAGACAGGAACACAGAATGGTCCGCGTGCAACGCAGTGTGTAGGCATTAGTGATGCAGAACTATCGGTAAATGTACTGTCGATATTATCGATAGTTTCTTTTAAACTGTCGATAGTCTAAAGAAACTATCGATAGTACTACTATCGATGAACTATCGATATTATCGACAGTACCATCTAAGTACCATCAGGAGTATTGTTGCCGACAGTGCAATGAATAGCGCCGTCAATAATTATGCTTTTGTTGGGCGGCGATATTGCCAAATCATTTGTGATAGCCTACTATCAGCAATACTCAGTTCGCTTACTTTATAAGCAATCTTCTGGCGAAAGATATAAATTATTGCCGCGATCAAAATGCCGGAATACGACCCTAAATAAATTCATATTGCCACACATGCTCTTTTCTTTTGTCTTTTATGTTGCCTGGCCATTGAAACTGTAGATACTGCCTCGCGCAAGTCGCGCCAGAATGTCTGTGAGCATTCCAGATTATCGTAGGATCATCTGTTAGGCTATAGCCCACAAACGTGAGCAGCTGAGCTTATTCTAAAAAATATGCGGCCACCAGTGATAATGCTCGAATGTTCGACGCTGCGTGTACAAATGCCGACACGCCTTGCCGCGGATCAGTTTATCGACGGCCGACGCCCTGTTCGCCGCTATCATTGTCCAGTGTGTTTTGCTGTAGTCTGACTTTCCGTTTCTCGGCCACAAGTTCAGCGAAATAAAGATTTTCATCTTGGACACGCCGCCTGCTGCCTTGGTCCATGTCACAACCACGTGGCAATATTCAAAAGCAACCAGTTACACCTTACAATTAAAAACTTAGCTTTGATATTTTTATTCTGAAATCACAAAATGCAGCCCCACATTGCCGCCGCATGTAACCGCTTCCTTTCTGCTGAAGCTGGGCAAGTCAGCTTAATAATCATGTGCCAGCCAATCATTCTGCTGAAGGAACGCAAGCATATCAACTTTCTTGCTCTTCTGCCTGCTTCTCCTGCTCCATCATATACTACCACACACTCGTAAAATCAGTTTTATGCTGCAATGAATTCGCGCGGTTAATTTTATACTGTCGACAGTGCCATCAAACTTACTAACGATAGCGTTATCGATAGTTTCTTCTACTATCGATAGTTCGATAGTAACTCAACTATCGATAGTATCGATAGCACCATCGATAGTTCTGCATCACTAGTAGGCATACAATACACGGTCACAGTGAAGCATATGTAAAGGCCGAATAATTTGCAGCACGTTAGTGAACCCTTTTAAATACTGGCGTTAGGTTTCATGCACAGCCAACCAAGAGATATTGTTTTCTGAGAGGGTGGCTACTCAATTTTCCACCTTCACTGTCTGTGCCGTGCAAGTTCTTTTCATGAGAAAAATATGAAAAATATTTCATTATTCGCCATGAGCCAGTCCAGACGTAAAAAATACCTTGTTGACTATACAGCTTTATCACGGCTTTACTAAGATTTTAACACATGCTCTACAACCGTAGATTCGTATGATTAATAGCCATTGCTAGTCTTAATATTTCTTGTCTTAATACTACTCATTTTAATAGGTGAAGAAGTGTTCAAAATCGATTGACCAGTGTGGCGATGTACCTACGGAGCAAATTCTGTAGCAGAGAACGACTGACGGTTGCCGTTACACACATATTCATATGAAGTTTTCGTAACTCTAGCCCGACTGCCATATATTTGAATACTGGCTCGAACTTCAAAGAAATGGGGCCTGCTAGATCATTTTAACCTTTCATCTCAAATACTTTTTAATCAGTGCGCGAAATATGTACCGTGAATAGCATTGCGCTTTTATTCATCAATGACAATTAAGTTGCAAAGGAATCCAGCAATACATGATGATTGCACTTTTTTTTCAGCTCAAACAACTTGTTTGATTTGGTCACCCGAACCTGATTTTGGACACCTGACACGGCAGTGCCAATTCATATCCGATACCTACTGTATACAGCCATCCAAGTTTAAAGAAACAGATTTTGACGAATGTGGTTGGGTTGATGTGGAGTAATGTCTAAATTCTGCCGTGCAAAAATAAGGTTGAAGCGCAACGACAAAACGCGGACAGTAAAAGTAGACATGTCATCGCTGTTCTATCCTGTCTGACAGGTAAGCGCTGTCCTGTCTACTTCCACGGTTTTTCGGTGCACTTCAACCTAATTTTTCAAAGATGGACGTGAACCATCTAGCCCAAGTCGCCATCTTGCCGAAATTCCGCCACCTAAGTACGCTGCGACAATTTCCTAAAATGGCTTGAAAGTTACTTCCTTCTCAAGAAAATTATAATGCTCCGCCCAAGTTTGGTACTAATAAATTTACGTACTGCAAATGTCAAATCACTGTCTGTTCATTTCTTCACACATAACTTGATTCTTGATGTGAACAAATATGGGCCGAAACATAAGGTGTAAAAACGAGAAAAAAAATGTTGAGAGTGTCAGCTTCGCATGTACTTCATTTGCGATGTTCCCGTGAATATACAAAAAAAAAGCACGTGAGCTTCGCGTATACATCGCCAGGTTCGTCTTTGCGACATACTGATGGTGTGCAAAACTTTGCGATGAACGGCCAGCTTATTCGCTATTGAAGTTTACCATGGGTCACAATACACCAGTTCCTAGTCGACCCAGAAGGTACGCCACGGCGAATGAGGCTGGAGAAGTTTAAAGTGCCGTCCGTCGTAAACATTATCGGGGGAAGCGGCAAACCAGCTTCTGGAATGCTAGTAGTGTCATGAAAGCTCCAGTATGCAACCCGAGACACGGGAGGCCTAGCTCGCCCTCGAGGTCCTGAAAGACCAGCAATAACTCATCGCCAGGACCAAGAAGACGGTTGAAGAGAGATGGTTCCCCTCCTAGAGAGCCCTCTCACCTGCGTGTGATACCGGGCATCGTTTGGTAAACAACACTTTAGAAAATAAACGCTTATGCCTCTCTTTTACGTGTCCTCGAATTTTGATTCTTTGGCGTTTTCTTTCGCGCCTTCTTTACACTTCTATTAAGTTAAGCACTTTCTCTTAATTTCCGACAAGAAAGCATTTTTTTTTTATAAAAGCACAGCAGAAGTGGCTATGTGGCGAATAGGATCGAGTGTCAGTGGCACTTCCGTTTCCTTTCCAACAGCACATGCTGGAACTCTACATCTGCTCTCGGTTTGTGGGCCTCTTGGTGAAACGTACTGACGATGCGACGCAAGCCACAAACATTCGCAGTGCGCCCTTTTCTTGCATGGCCATCAATTCACCTACGTGATGACACCACTGGACCTCTTCCTAGGAGCCGAACCTTCTGTGCACGTAGACCAGTTTCACATGCAAGGGCAGCCAAAAGGAGCTTGCAGTGCGCGTTAATTTCTCTTTTCTTCTCTCGCAAGCTACAAAGCTGTCTCGGAAAGTTAGGCTAGTTTGACGAACTTTGAAAGGCATTTGCCAGCGTTCTGTTTGTCCTGCTGTTTCTGCTCCACTCCATTTTCACGCTTTAGTTACATGCTACAACACGTCTTATCTGAGGAGGGTCTGTGGGCCAGTTGGGTGCCTTCCTAAGCTCAAGTACAATGTGTCAATTGCCTTTGGAAGGATGTTCCACATCTGCAACCATCGTTGTGAATTTCACCAGCCGAAACTCCAACTGCCAGTTGTGAAGATGCACACCGAATGAAGTGGATAGAGTATGACATCTGCTGCATTAGTCAAATGGTAAAGCACTGGACACTAAAACAATGCGCGGCTTTAGCTCCTACGTACGAGAGGTAAGTGTGGCGAACACATGCCTCTTAGTGTTAATAAACAACAGTGACTGACCCTCTGTTTTCAATCTGTACACACGTGTTTCTTGCCTCTGAAAACCGAACTCCTGGCGTATGCTTTCGCTCGTTTCAGAGTCCGTTTCCTTCCTGTTCATGACTTCCATTCAATCCCGAATACAGTAAATTACGCATTACCTCGAAGAGTCCAAACTCCTTAGAAATATCATGTAAAGGTACAGCGGGGTACTACACGACTATCCAACTTTCATTCTCTTTTATACTGCATTCAATATATTTACCTGTGCTCCTGCAAGGGAACTTTCTTACTAACATATCACTTGCGCCATGCGAAATATTCATGCACCAGTTCCATAGACGCTCTCAAGCAGGTTGTTGAATCTAAAGGGCAGTGCAAGAGTGCAAGTGTGGTGCGAAAATTAGCAGGACAGCATATCAAAGTATCGTTGGCTCGTACAGCAAAGATTTAGTGATTGCCTTACATAATAATCAATTAGGCTTAGTAAGCTTCACTGCAATACAGCCGCGTAACATGGCGAAACGATGAAGGAACTGACCCACAGTGATGCACACTACATGCGGCCTTTCTTTATAAGAAAGAGAGTATTTACCTTCGTAAAGGGGAACTCCGGTGCATTTTCAACCATACTGAGATGACGCCGTTTTCAAATAGTATTAACAGTCCTGCAACAGCTAGGGTGGTTCATTTTGCCGACACTATCGTCAATAATTTTAAATAAGTAATTAATGACGAGCCAGAACAGAAACAGAAACAGGGAGCTGCGCCATGCTCCATGCTGGGTATGCGATGACGTCACAAAATCCGCTACACAACTGTGCTAGCGTCAGCGTCGCCTCGACGAAAAAAGAGCGCGCCGCGCGCTGCGTCCGCCTACTGGGCGAGAGAGGAGTAGACAGATGCGTCACGTACACAGGGTGGCCACGCATTTGAAGGCATGATTCCGAATTGGTGCCAATTTTTAAAATTCGTTTTCCAAAAACTGAATGACTTACGGCTGTATAATTTGGCAGATATCATCAGGGCAGCGAAGAGAAGATATGTTGAAAGTTTTATTTAAATCGGTAAATATCGAAAAAATCGCCGGAGTTCCCCTTAATAAAGTAAGCAGCTCAATGTGAAATACTTGTGCGCAATGCGGAATGCCTTATTCAGAAATGAACGATTATTTGTCTAAGGCATAGACAAGCAAATATTTAAATTACTAATCGTAATTTAATCACATAGTCAGAGATGAGTTTCAGGCAATCCTAAAGCCGGCACAATCTGACTTCAGTTTATGTATCAAATTATTCTCCAACTATCTTAGCGTTTAACGCATCCTGGTTCATCTTTATGCGTCACTCGTACAGCCGGCAAGTTTCATTCTTTCAAAACAATTTGGCATCGTCTACATTCTAGTACCAAAGGAAAATATGTCATCACCAAATCTGAATACCTATCAAGAGTCATCCTTTACACGCAAAAAGAACATGAAGTATTCAAAGCTCAAAACTCCTTTGTGCCTTTAAAGGGGCCCTGCAACACTTTTCCAAGAAGCCATGGAATGGATTCACTAAAGGAGCTTATTGCCTCACGAATTCATTGCCGCAAAAATTTTTTGGAATCCGTCCAGTACGAGTGGAGTTACAAAGATTTCTCGCACGCTGCAATTGCATTCTCTTCTCTTGTCCCGTCGAAAGCGCTGGAAGCTAAGCAGGGAGGGATGGCACGGGGAAAGAAAATACGTCACGCGCGCCTCGTGATCTTGAGCGCTTTTTCTCTTTCTTTTTTTTGTTCGAATACGCGAATTTTCATTGCAATCGCGCGCGCACGCGTGGACAAGTCGCGGCTGCCCGCGGCGGCCTCTGTAACTACCGAGCGCGCCATGCTCAAATCAGCCAATGGCTGATACTAAAACATCTCTCGTCGGTGACGAGTGATTTTTGGGTACGCAACGTCATTTGTCGAGAGAAGAGAAAGCAATTTCTGGCTGATTTTGAGAATTTATTGTGAATTCCACGCCTCGTGCTGCGCTATAATATTTGGCTCGCGTGTTCTCGAGAGCCTGGACTACCGATCGGCAGCGTTTTCTGAGCATGCTCAAAAAGTGTTGCAGGGCCCCTTTAAGGGTCAAAGGCACACATGTACGTCATCCGCTAACATCCAAAAAAGACCGTCAAAGACGTACATCTACGTCATTGCCCATGTGTTTAAAATGCGCACCTTTTTCGATAATCTCTCCTGCTTGACATGTGCTGCGACACTGCGGGAATACGCGGATATTTTTTTCCTTGCGCCGATGTCTCTCCGCTTTTATTTTTATATGATTTACTACAGTGGAGCGCCAGCTAGTTTCGGTTTCGTTCTTTGGCCTTGTTCCCGCTTGTTGTGGCCACAAAACTGGAAGGCTTACTGGTTTAGAATCTTTCAAAAAGGTGAACAATTTGTTACTCTTTCGTTTATTGCTCCCTGGTACGCGATTACGCCTGTTTCCATGCAGGCGCTGACTGACGCAAACGATGCCGATGTGGTGGCGTTTTCTGTTTCGGGGACTCAGAAAAAGTGCTTCCGTCTCGTTGGCGATAAGACGAAGGATTTTTATAGGTTTCAGACTTGTTTTCGCTTTACGGGCGCGCTCACAACTATCCAGTTTTTCTTCAGTGCGCTCACCCACGCAGTTTGCTTTCGTTATGGAAGTGCGCGCTGGTTTCTATGAGAAAGTGAGTCTAGAGGCGGTTCCTCCAAATTCGCCGCTGGACTGTCGAACCAGAATCTGTAACGTCAGCCCGTCATACGAGTTACTTACGAGTTAAGACTGAGATATCGATGAATGAGCGACAGCTCAAAAGCGTGCGCGGCCAGATGACGCTGATGAGATTAAAAGTGGCGTTTCTCCCTTCTTGCATCCACTTAACGCCACTTCGTACACTTATTTTTGTACGCCTGGGAGCTACACATATGTGTATTTCAACGCAAAAATTTTTAACAGTTGAGTAGGTTTTCTCAAGAATATATCCTGCTGTTACTCAGGAATAAACCATGTGTATGTAACAATACAAGTGATTTTTTGTCATGTTACGTTCCCTCCAAAATATTTTACATTTTTTTTTACTAGATTCTTCTGAAAAACATAATACAGCAATAAAAAAACATACATTTTAGGGACGCATTTCGCGAAAAAATTCGACCGTCATAGGGTAAGGCATGTAAGCGAACAAACCAACCCTCACATTTTTTTAAATAAATGCTACTGTACAACACATTTTCTTTTCTTAAAATCATGTTTTTTTTCAGACTTTACTAGCTGCGACCTAATCACATCACAAGCAGGTGCCAAAAAACATGCAGTTGCATCGTCATGAAAGTCTCAAAGAACCAGAAATTCCCTTTCCACAGCTGCGGCCATATCCTCGTCGACAGAACCGACTGAACCATTTGACCACTCGTCCGTAGACCTTTCTGTGTTTTACCGATCACAGTCCTCTGGCAGTTCACTGCTCGGAAACTTTGGTGGCCGCGACGCTTCCTCGTCTTCAGTCAAACATTCGCGCCCACTTTTGCGGGGCCGTCGTTTGCTCCATCCGCGCGGACCCTCGGTCCCCGAGAGCGACTCGGCCGACGATTCCGCCTCCGAGTTATTCCTCGCAGTACCACCCGGTGCGCATGAGTCCTGGCTCGACACTTTGTCTCTTCAGCGTTCTCCTTGCTCTGTTCGACGTCGTCGTCATTGGCGCCGCTGCGTTAGTCATCCACTTCATGATCCAACTTCAGAAGTTGCTCTGACGACATGTATGTACGCGTATTTGCCTTCTCGTCGAGTTGCGGGTGGTCGTTTTTGCTGGACGACGCTGTGCTGCATGAAGGGAGCAAAAAAATGCAGAATTTAATGTAAATATCCCCGAGATATTCCTATGCTTTCTTTCGCTTACATTCATGCAGTGATGTTCCGTCCTGGACAGAAGAATTCCCTTTCCGAGGCCCGAAAATTCCCCATTTCCGGCATTTTTCCCCGCATACATCGCCAAAAAATCCCCGCATATTTCCCTGCACAAAAAAAGTTTATATATATATATATATATGTATATATATATATATATATATATATATATATATATATATATATATATATATATATATATATATATATATATATATATGTGTGTGTGTGTGTGTGTGTGTGTGTGTGTGTGTGTGTGTGTGTGTGTGTGTGTGCGTATATATAGTTCGACGTGTTTCAGGCTCTTCCCATCGCTTTCTCTTCTTTCCTGCCCAACTCGCACATCGCCTCTGAGATCGGCTTTTAATACTACGAAGGAGCTACCTTAGAGCTCGCTTTAGCGGTATGCGATGCGAAAGGAATGCTGTACATGCTCATGCACACTGCCACTACATAGGAAGTAAAGTTTATTATTGTTTTTTTGTTACTGAGTGACGTGGCGTACATTAATGTGCCTAGCAGACGCTCTGTATCTATATGCACCACATTTTGTACAAACAGCACGTCAACTTTTCAATAATGGTGACTAAATATTCTGAAATAAAACAAGCTTTTGTGGTGGTATTTAACATTTTATTGACTTGATTAGGAACGGTTCTGCAAACTACCGTAAAGAAAAAAATAAATAAATGTGAAGTGACTAGAATATATATTGACTGGGTCTTTAAAACCCAGCCAATATATATTGACTGGGTTTTTAAAGACTATGGTCTTTAAAAAACGAACCTTAGAGGCTGTGGTTTGGCGCGCTACATGCGCCAGAAACGATTGCGACATGCGAAAGCCTCATGTCCAGTCTTTTGATCGTTTAAAAGAAAAAATTTCGCCGCCCCTCAAAATTCCCTGCAATATCGCGAAGATTCCCTTTTTCTCTTTCGTCCAAAATGACTGTCGAAAAATTCCCTGTAAAAGGGAAAAATTCCCTGCACGGAACATCACTGCATTCATGTTGGTGTCATGTTATCATAACTAATCAAAAATTGAGAATCCTTCGATTCCCTCATTTTTTTTTGTGCTCACTACTTTACGACGGTACAGTAAAAGCTTGTTAATTTACATTTAATTAACTTTTATATATTTTCAACTGAGTTTCATGTTTGGCCAAGTTCCATAGAACTTAATATTATGAGACGTCGTCCGGTAAGGCAGTAGCAAGATTATATTTTTAATGCAGTCGCGCGAGGCCAAAGCGGCGCAGCCCGCGTGACAAACGACGATGATGACTACAGTGGTTTGTATATACAGATGAAGACGATGAACTACATACTCGGCCTTCAAAACATATTAAAAAAATTTCATTAATCAATACGCAAATCGGATCCGCCATGGATAATTGGAACTACGTCCCTGCCAAGGCAGGCTGTGGCAGTCACGTCCACCGCTAAGTGACAGGTGGCGAAACAATTAGCCACGATCATCACCATCTTCTGATTGCTACTGTCGGAGATCGACAGCTCAGTCACAGCACCCTCAAATCTCGAAGACTATGCTATGCTTTGAGGTCGATGACCCGTCACGGCTGCCATGCCCATTTCGTTAGCCCTTTGGTTGCGTCGACATCGATCGACATCGATAATTCACTGGGGCATGGAGAGGAGATGCGTGTTTACCTGTTTACCACCTGAATCCAATTTTTCAGCATTTATCTCAGTCTTCAAGGCGAGCGAGGGAAAGAATCGACGTAGTCACATGGCCGCTGGAACATGCGAAGGTATAGAATGTGCTACGAGATTGTCCTGGTGTAGGCTCGCAGCAAATTGTTGAGGGCGTTTTTTGGGAAAGTGGGAGATTGCAAGCGCTCGAAAAGCGTTGCTGCAATGTGATAACCACATAAAATCGCAGTTGTGTCCGGTTGACGGGTACAGTCTGTTATTGTAAAAATTATTTATAATTTTCCTTCAAAATCGTACCAATAGCTGTGCTACAAAGGATCAGTGTGCATCGCCGCAGGCTGCATCGCCACTCACGTCACGGAGCAAGTGCTCATGTGGAACATTCGCTATGTGCAACGGATTATGGCACATAAAAAAAACCGGCAGATCCCACGCACTGTGGGAATCGATGTCATGCGAAGCAGCCAGCAAGGAGCAAATCATGCTGTACATAATATGCATGTCATTATTTACATGTTAGGACCTGTCATTTATGTTCGTCATACAGTCACGTCACGCAATACAAATTTTGGTGTATATCAAGCTAGCGAACTGGACGCAAGCGCACCATGAGCGTGGCATGTAAATGGCATTGTAGATGACATGCATGCCATGATTTTCATGTTACAACCTGCCACTTATGTTCGCTTAATTTCTTACCTCGAATCGCAACGAGACGCGAGACCAATCTGCCTTCGTTTCGCATGCGTTCGTATTCTCCCGCTCTGAGCATCGTGCAGACGCCATCCACGTTCCAGCGTTTAAATTGACGGACACCCGTCAATTCCAAAGTGTGTTCCTCGAACTCCTGCGCCCACTGAGACGGGGTCGGTCAGAATGGAACGTGATGCGCGCGTCTCCCTCCTTGCATGATTAGAGACGCTGGTCACAGCGACTCTACGCAAGCAAAGCGCGAGCGCTGTAAAGTCCAACGCGACCAGCGTCCGTTTGCGCGCCCCGGCGCCCAGCTGGCACTTTGCCAGGGCACGGCTGGAGGGACGGACGGACGGGCGGACGTCGGACGTGAACATGAGACATTAAAGGCTTTCACCCTAAAATTTGTATGTCAAGCTGGCGAAACGGCCACAAGGGTGTCATGAACGTGGCATGCAAGTCATGTTGCACATGACATGTCATGATTTGCATATTGCCACTGGTCATTCATCCTCGTCATACAATCACGTCACTGAACAGCAAATTTGGTGTATATCAAGCTAGCGAAACGGCCACGGGAGTACCATGAGTGTGGCTTGCAAGTCATGTTGCACATGACATATCATGGTTTCAATATTACCACTTGTCATTTATGCTCGTCATGCAGTCACGTCCCCCCAATACGAAGTTTGTTGTATATCATGCTAGCGAAACGGCCACGAGTGTGTCATGAACGTGGCATGCAAGTCATGTTGCACATGACATGTCATGATTTTCATATTACCACTTGGCATTTATGTTCGTCATACAGTCACGTCACGAAATACCAAATTTGGTGTATATCAAGCAAGCGAAACGGCCGTCAGCGCGCCATGAGCTTGGCATGTAAATCATGTTGTACATGACATGCACGTCATTATCTGCATATTACCACCTGTCATTTATGTTCGTCATACAGTCACGTCACTCAATGCCAAATTTGGTGTATATCAAGCTAACGAAACGGCCGCGAGCCGGCCATGAGCGTGGCATGTAAATCATACTTTTTCATGACAAGCTGGTCATGATTTTCATGATATGACCAGCCATTTATGTTCGTCATACAGTCATGTTATGGTATACCAAATTTGGTATAAATCCCATTAACGATACGGCCAGGAGAGCACAAAGTCGTAGGCGGCTAGATAGATAGATAGATAGATAGATAGATAGATAGATAGATAGATAGATAGATAGATAGATAGATAGATAGATAGATGGATAGATAGATAGATAGATAGATAGATAGATAGATAGATAGATAGATAGATAGATAGATAGATAGATAGATAGATAGATAGATAGATAGATAGATAGATAGATAGATAGATAGATAGATAGATAGATACGCTCAAAGTCGCCGAAGTTCGCTAAGAAATGCTTCGCATTTAAAAGTGCAAGCTAGCCCGAAAGCTTAACCTGCTGACAAAAATGGCTATAAATTGCGACAATCGCTGCGTCGGCCGTAAAAAGTGAAATTGCAATTTATTACGACTGTGCGAACATTCGAAGTTTCAAATATGTGTTTACTATTGGATTCGCACCGGAATTTTACTATTCGAAATTCCTCAAAACAAATAGAACGGTTTCAACCACTATAAAATCAAATGACAACGCTTATGAATGATGCACGTAAATCCAATTCTCCTCCTGAACTTTGACTCATCAGAAAGGTTAACGACCGTCACCGCACCCTGACACTATTTGAGACAAGGTATATCGACAGTGTGCTCAAACTAGAAAGACTGCAGCTCAAAAGTTCGATACACAGCTTCTGCTGATACCGCACTCCATTAAAAAAAAAAGGGGGGGGGGCAAGCACAATGCACTCTCACAGAAAGTGAAATTTATTCTGCTGGCAGTTCCTTTTGTTAAGTGATCCGGTTTTGCTGGGTTAAGGGTCACTAAAGGAAACGCATCGATCGCGTGCCGATTCAGGGGCCGTTACCTAGACAAGCTCCGTGCACACGTAGCTGCTTTAGAAGGCCTGCAAGTTTGTCATCAAAGGTCGGATATTTTCTCTTTTTCAATGCATACCCTGCAAACGAAAATATACCCAGCCGGGAGGTCTCGGGGGATGATGGTCCCGCTCAACTCCGGTGGGCTCACTAAAACCGGAATGCTCCGGAGCATACACATTCGTTTTCCACCGTTTTCCTCCGGTGGGCGATGGACGGAGAAAAGCGGGACGAATTCCCTGATTTTGCTCCGGTGGATGCTCCGCAAATACTCCGGCGCATCGCTCAGCGGATTTCATTGGCTGCTGGAGGAGTGACGTAGGCAGCCTCGCCGGGCGGCCGGTTCCCACAAACCCACATGGCGCAGGTCAAGCCACCCGAATCGAAGTGCAGCGAGCATTGTGCGAACCCTTCGGCCGCGTTCGGGAAAAGGAAATCGTTCTGCGCACCTTCTGGACATCACAAGCGACTACAAGCGTCAATGAAGGTTGTCATCGGCAGAAGGGAGTTGTGGGAACCTTAATCGTGTGATGGTTCCGTGCAGCGAACGACACATTGTGATCTCGCGAGTACGAACGATCCGGCGGTCGCAGGTGCGACGCAAAAAATGGTGAGTGAGCTCTTCTTGAATTATCTGTGTTATTCTTGTCAGAAAGTGCTAAAATTGGGTAATTTTGTGTTGTTAACCAAGCCAGGTTATCAAGACTAGGCTAGCTTTGCAAGAAAGCAGTAAAAAATTCAGCGGAAATTTCGAAAATGCGTTGTTTTCACCACGCGTTTTTCTTTCTTAATATAGATAGCTTCGGTAATTTTAAGCGCACCACTGTAATATCTCGAGCGCTGATTTACTCTCTGTAGATATGCATTAATGTAAAACATCATAGTTGTGGGTTGATTCGATAAAAAGTTATTAATTTTTATAAGTAAACTTATTTGCTTAAAAAGATCTTTTTTGCTCTGGTCAGTATACATAAACGGTAATATTTGTCCGCTTTCCATAATAATAAATGCCAGGTCGAGGTCTTTCATTACGAATATATTATTTTGATTTATCATGTAAACTGAATTAATAAAACATGAATAACTGAAATCAGCGTTAATTCGTTAAAAATTTAGCGAATTGAACTAGGGATATGTGTTTGGTACAGACTTTTAGAACGCATATACGTACTCATTTTGGTGAAAAAATTATTTTGATTGTATAAGTGGTATCTGAGATATTAATCTAGAAGTATAAATTGACCCTTCGGGGGGACGTGGTGCTTTCATGACAAGAGAGGGGGAAAGGGGCTGACGAGACCAGTGACGAGGAATGCGAAAGGAACGTAGGGAGGGGTTGCTTGGCAAATCGGCTTGTGGGGCGCGCGATGTTTCTGTGGATGGGCGGTTGGTGAACCCTTATTTCTGCAACCCATTTGAGAGCACCGCTCACCGTCGTTGGGCGGGGGGGGATATGGTAGTGAAAGAAAAAAAAGAAAAGAGGGCACCTTCTTGAGAAACTGGCAGTCTTTTCTGTGTTAATGGGAGAGAGCACTATTGCGCTGCTGCATTTTTTTTCTGTGTTCAGTCCTGCTGCGTGCCATGGCCGTGTATGCATTTTTTTAGGGAGGGGGGAAGGGGTGAGTTTAAATTCCCCGACCTAGCAGGTAAAACTGTCAAAATGTTCGCCTTCATGTCCCATTTCTCTCTGAGAATAAACACGTCTTTCTATCTTTCTCTGACGAACAGTGCGCGAAGACGAGACATAGTATTGACCTGGACGATGCAACGAAGCTGACCTGTGAACAGAAGAAGGTAAAGAAAATTCCTCGCATCCTGGTGCACACGTCGTGACACCTCGGCGTGCATCACCATCTGTGGCCTCCTGCCGGACGTCTTCACGGACCTGTGTGTTGAGTAAACTGGTCCACCTCCCCTCATTTCTGTCAGTGTACTATACTGATGATGCATGGCATAGGTGGCGTAATGCTTGTACTTTTGATTGCTAATTTATTTTGTTAAGTAGGAGTAAACTTTCTTTTGTGCTCCAGGCTGTTCATTTGGAAACGATACAGGCTCATGCAATAACTATTTTGAAAAATGTTCATTAAGATAAGTTTCACGACAGAGCGGGCGCTGCAAATTAAAAAAAAAAATACAACGCCAACTTCTCTCGAAGACTCTTTTGCAAAGCAGAATTAAGGTACGCTTTTCTTAAGAACCGGCCGCAAGCATACAAACTGTAAGTGCATAATATGCTGGAAGTAGGACCATGAGCACATACTAAAATGCGACTGTAATAATCAGCTATAATATTTCAGAAAATTAGCAAGTTAATCGGGAGAGGTATTCCTGATACTGTCTTCGAGAGTACTAAAAGTCGCCCATTTTAGTGAAAAAAATGCTTTTGAATTTGTCAGCAGAAGTAGAGGTATCGATTTAGAAATATATGGAAAATTTTCGCCCGTTTTGAACTTTGTACGCGGCACGGAGGTGTGTTTTTATCGTGGAGCGGCTGGCTGACACCGGAGTACATGTGATCTGCTTCTTGATATTAAGCGCTCGTCCTGTCTTTTTTCTGTGGCTACGCTTCCTTCGTTTGTTGTGCATCATTTTGCAGCTTCTGGACTCCACTTCAACGCTCTGCGCTTAAAACTTGAGTGCTGCTGATTTCATGTGATCTGTCTTCTTGTGTTCTTTTTTGGTGGCTTTTTGTATATTTGTTTCTTCTTGTGTTCTTTTCCCAAATGTTGGGGCATCAGCCCCAAACTGCAGCATATTTTTAATAAATCAAGCAATAAGGACTCAAGTGTTCTCCTGAATTTCATCTGCTAGAGCTCTGTGGAAAAAATACACAGTAACTCTGCAGCGTTTGCATGAGAATTCCGTCATCTAACCAACGCGTGACACGATCAGCATAGAATAAACAAACTAACAGCGGAGCAAAGAATTAAAAAAAAGAATACTTGTGATCCATCGCACTGAAATTCTGTCCGGACGAAGTAAGGACATTCGTAAAATGCTCCGGAGGTGCCACGCGAAAACTCCGGATAGCCGGGGTGAAAAAACAGCGAAAAATACTCCGGAGGTGCCCCCGCAGTGCAGCCGGAGCAAAATGCCGGTAAAAAAGTGCCCTCCGGCGGCGCCACGCAATCACTCCGGTAGGCCGGAGTGAAATATCAGTGAAAAGTACTCCGCCTGTGCCACGCAATTACTCCGGCCACCCGGAATAACAACTTTGCTCTGGGAGGTCCGGAGTAAAAATTACTCCGAACAGGGGGGGTCGCTAGAGGACAGGTGTTTTACTCCCACCTGGGAGTAATTTTCTTTTACAGTGTAGAGACTTCTGGTCGACGCGCAGCTGACGATCTTTTTCCTTTGTGTACACCACTCATGGACAAAGGTTTCGGACCCGCAAAATTGGCGTGACATAGCTGTCCTCGGCGTTCGAACCTTAATTTAATGCGAGCTTTCATAACGAAAGGGGGCGCACACCATTTTCGCAACGTTGATTTTCACTTTGCGGAAGAGAAATTTGACGCAGGTTGACCGTAGTTGAGGTGAAATGAGCATTTGCATAATAGATAGCCTTAAAATGCGTTTCGTTTTATTCTATAAAAGCTGGCGCTAATGTCTATCCGGGGCTCGTTGAGCAGCCTTTCAATCGCCATGTGAATAATGGGAAGTGCAAGCTTCAGTTCTGCTTCATGAGATTTTCGTTCTTGAGATTCGCGGTGCTCGTTCACTAAACTTTAAAAACAAAGTGACATTAACTCATATTTAATTAAGACTTACTTGAATCTTCCGCACGTAAAACTTACTGCAGAAAGTTATCTTGACCGTGACATTGAAGCTACACCAATACGAATTGAACCACCAGGGTATCAGGCATTGCTCTGCAATTTTATTCCAGATTTGGCATTATCAAATGATCAACTATTTTTTTCAGAACTGAAAACAAACATGCGTATTTTTCACTCGAAAGTACGCACCATCTATTTATGGAAATAAAAATGTTGTATCGAGATCTCACAACTGGTTGTCCTCGCTGCCGTCTCGCGCATTTGCGATTCCCATTTCCTTGAAATTCTTTGGGATCAAATCAGCTGGCAGCGACCGCCATGCCTCCAAGATCCAGGACCACATCTGCTCGACGGACGGCTTCTTAATCTTGCGGGTCGGCGTCAGGGTCGGCCCTCTATGCGCCATCCAGTCGGTATACAAACTGCACACACTGCACACACTGTCTTTGAACGCCTTTTTCACACAAACATCAAGGTGCTGCAGCACCAAAGTGACTCCACCTGGAATAATGACGAACTCGGTGCGCAGCTCCTTTAGATCCCGGCATACATAAGCTCCCAGGTGGCCGCGAAAACTGTCGAGCCCAGGGAGAGACAGGAGAAACAGGGCGCCAGTCGCCGTCCCTAGACAATCGGGACCCAATCAGCCATTACGTCGGCCGACAATGATCTTTTCTCTTGACCTGGTACTTGCATGCCGGATGGCAAGTCGGCCTTTGGCATGTTTTTCCGTTTGAAGATAACGTACGGTGGCAACTTCCTGCCGTCTGCGTTATAACAAACATTTTCGCGAAACGCTGCTTCTCGGCGTGCTCCACTCTCATTGATTGTCCTGCTCATTGGCATGCCGAATTTGTAGCCGTCTAGTCCGCGTTTCCCCATTTTCCATGGAAAAATAATGATCGGTCCTGCCACCGGCATATCACAAACTTGTGAAAGTCCCCCTACCTTTCCTTTGCAGCAAGGAGGCAGTCGCTGACAAAGTATGTGGCCTTGCCCAAACGCAGTCGATTGCGCAGCACGAAGCATGTGCTCGCTTTGAAAGTGGTGGTCGCAACGCCAAGGTTCCTGGCTGTGGCTTGCGCGTGCGCACTGATCATTTGGTGCGAAACGACATGACCTTCCTTTCGCAGGTCCCGGACTAAGACCTTCTCGTCCACGCCAAGAAACTTGCCGGTCTTCGATTCGCAAAAGGCACGCAGCTCACGGGGCGTACGCAGTTCTTAGCTAAGAATTCGCGTATCTCAAGGGGAGTAGGATAGCAATTGTACAAATTTAACATGCTCGCCACTTTTGAGGGAAGGAAGCAACACGAAAGCTGATGAAACGACAACACAGAGATGCGCGCCGATGATAGCAAGGCAGCCCGCAAGGTATCTAGCATCGAGAGTATACGGCGATAGCCACTGTATGTTCGCTGCATCTCAGCTTCCAGTTCCGGGCGTCTGCTACAGAGCTTACGCAAGACCTTGGCTTACGCGCTGCCGCGTTGCAAAAGACTTCCGGTGTCCTGCGCAAAGCAAAGCCACGGCCGCTGGATAAAAAAAGCAGGTGCAGCCTGTTGCGTCGCGTCGCCGTCAATGGGCGAGCGCGTCTCGGCTTAATTGACAGTTGCGGCCGCTTTTCCAGTGTCTCTCCGGCCGCTTTTCCAATGTACTCTCCGTTTTCGAGCTGTAAACACATGTGTATCTTGCCTCCACAAAACTAAACTTATGACATCTGCCTTACCGTTCGTGACTCTTGCATTCAATTCCGAATACAATAAATTATGCGTTACATCCAGTTCCGACTCTTTCGAATACCACGTGAAGAAAAAAAAGAGGCTTTTTCGCCGTCAAACACCCCTCCCGCTAATGGCGTCGCCGTGTCATCGTTACGACGCGGCCAACCGCCTCGCGCCGCGCTCACAAGATGAATAAAAAAGAAAGTCACAGTTTCACCGCAAGGGTGAAGCAATGATTGCGATAGCAGCAAATTGTAATGTTATACGAAGTGAGCCTGGTAGCTAACTGTTTTGGATCCGATCTCACGCAAAATCTACAAAACGCTGGTGTAAGAGAATACGGCCGCTTCAGGAACACTTTTCGCACAGTCTCTTCGCGTTGAGATCGCAGCACGTAGAAGGGTATACGAGCCGCCCGCTGATGGCTGCCAAGACAGCAAGTGCGCCTGCGATGGCGACCGCGTCCTTGAAATCAAAGTTCACAGTTGCTGCTCGAGGACACCCGCCCCTCGCGTCTTTTTCATCCTCGTTAAAGACGGTCGGGGCGTTTCCTCTCTGCTTGAGCATTCGACGGCTGGTCTAACAGGCGGGATGATCTTATCGCATGCGCCCTCCCAGCGACGGAGATGAGCCGGCTCGTTTGACCTCTGCTTCAGCCGCGTACGATGTGCTGGGGGGTTCTTATCAATTTGGACTTTATACGGGACATGACGGCGACGGCAAGAACCTGTCAAGACTCTCTATATAATTGCTGGTAGCTAACTGTTTTGGATCCGATCTCACGCAAATCTACAAAACGCTGGTGTAAGAGAATACGGCCGCTTCAGGAACACTTTTCGCACAGTCTCTTCGCGTTGAGATCGCAGCACGTAGAAGGGTATACGAGCCGCCCGCTGATGGCTGCCAAGACAGCATGTGCGCCTGCGATGGCGACCGCGTCCTTGAAATCAAAGTTCACAGTTGCTGCTCGAGGACACCCGCCCCTCGCGTCTTTTCATCCTCGTTAAAGACGGTCGGGGCATTTCCTCTCTGCTTGAGCATTCGACCGCCGGTCTAACAGGTGGGATGATCTTATCGCATGCGCCCTCCCAGCGACGGAGATGAGCCGGCTCGTTTGACCTCTGCTTCAGCCGCGTACGATGTGCTAGGGGTTCTTATCAATTTGGACTTTATACGGGACATGACGGCGACGGCAAGAACCTGTCAAGACTCTCTATTGTTGTGCCAGAGGCATCGTGCAACCCTTCTTCCCACGGGAGATCACCTAGTCGCCCAGACTTTCGGCGAACTCTTCCCCCCACCAGCGCCTGTTCCCACGGAGGGGTCGGCGAGTCACCCAGAGTTTCGGCGAACTATTGCACCACCAGCGCCACTTCCCCATGGAGAGGTCGGCGAGTCACCCAGAGTTTCGGCGAACTATTTTCTTTTCCCGCCAAACACCGTGAACCGGCCCCAGAAAAACGGCTGGAACCTTATTTAAGGCCGTGCCGGCCCCCATGTTAAGAGCAGTCGCCCCAGCCGACTTGGTCGTGCTGGCAGGCCCATGTACTGCTATTAACCTGCTATTATCCTGCTATAACCTGCGATAAATGTTGTTATTGTTATCAGAGGCTGGTCTCCTGCTCTGCTTCTTTGGACGAATAGTCCAATCGTCCGCTACCTCGGCTCGCCTACCTCCCGGCTTTCAACGACCCGAAAACCCATATGTAACAGTGGTTGGCAGCTCCGGGATACGCTACCCTGCGGTTGGAAAGCCGGATCGGATCCCTGCGATCTAGAGGACGACCGCCCTGATCTCAACGTTTCGCTGCTCTGGGACCCGCTACCCGATCTCAACGGCTGGAAAGTTGGAGCGGATCCCTGTAGGCCAGAGGACTCCCACGACACGCTCGACGGCAGCCACGAGGTGGACCATCGTCGGCTACTTTGGTTGGGTGAGTGCCCAACGTATACTGTTCATTTCGCCAGACCCTTCTAGCACAGGCAGATGTTAGGAGAGTGTTTTGAGTTTTTTGTTTTATATATTTTCCCCTACTTTAAACCATGAGACTAGTTTTAAAGTACGGGTGAATATCAGCATAGGAACGCATCACGAGGGACGAGATCGCGATGGAGAAGTACCTGGTGCAGGACCTCCTTGAAATTATTGAGGACTTGGGCATTTCCGCCGGGTCCGCTAAAACAAAGGAAGCGATTCTCGAGGTGATGCGGGCAGAGAACGTGACTGTCGAGGAGGCTGACGAGACTTGGGAGGAAATTTGTGAGCGAAAGCAGAAGGCTGAGGAGCGTCGAAAACGCGAACGCGAACAACAGGAAGCTGAGGAGCGTCGAAAACGCGAGGAGGCTGAGCAGCGTTGCAGAGAGAGAGAACATGCTCTTAGAATGAAAGAGCTTGATCGAAAAATTGAAGCGCTTAAGTGGCAGCAAGCGCAACACCAACTCCACATCTTTGAGACAGGCGAAAATATCGTGACCTTTCTCGTTGATTTTGAGGATGTCTGCAGGGATGTTGGTGTTAGCCGAGACCTTTGGGTGGAGAGGCTCGTCACGTTGCTGCCGTGCAAGATCGCGCGCATTTTGCAATGCTCATCCGCTGAGGAAGCAAGAGACTTCCATAAGGCTAGATATGCTTTGATCAAGCATTTTGTTGCTTCAAGCCGTACCGACTGGGAAAGTCGGAGCGATAGAGACAGCGCTGACGCGAGTCGTGAGACGCTGGAAATTGAGTCCCGTCGCACAGCGTGTGAAGACGAGGCGCGCCGTAAAGCGATGGAGGATGAGGCCCTTCGAGCAGCGCTAGAGAAAAAGGCGCGTCGTAAAGTGCTCGAGGATGAGGCTCGTCGCAAGACACTTGAGCAAGACGCGTGCCGCGTAGCGCTAGAGGCGGAGGCGCATCGAAAAGCGCTACACGATGATGCGCGCCGTAGAGCGCTGGAGGCTGAGGCCCGTCGCGTGGCGCTAGAGGATGATGCGCGTCGTAAAGCGCTTGAGGACGAGGCGCGTCGCGAAGCGCTAGATGAAAAAGGCGCGGCGCAACGCGCAAGAGGCTGAGGCTCGCCGCAAAGCGCAGGACGCCGAAGTGCGTCAGAGAGAGCGAGAAGATGAGGCGTGTAGCGAAGAGCGAGAGGTTCAGGCGCTACTGAAGGCGCAAGATGATGAGTCGCTTCGCATGGCGCGTGAGGATGAAGCTCGTGAAAGAGAGAATGAGGCCGACTTGGAAGGTCAAATAAAAGGGGTTATCCGTGACAGTGGTAGATCCCCGCAAGCTCAAGGGACATCGGAAAGCGAGCCGGCTAGTTCAGAAAGTATCGGAGGCACCGTTGTGTCTGAAGCACAGACACCTAGGAACGACCCCGAGAATAGGCTAGTTGAGCCAATTGGAGTTTCAGCAGTTAATGTCGAAGGCAGCGTACTTGTGAGTACTAGTGCCGAGGCTGTGAGCGTTCCGAACAGTCCCGAAAAAGAAAGGCGTCGGCGAAAACGTAAGAGGAACTCAAAAGAGATGAGTAGCGCCAAGCTAGCTAAATGTCATGACATCATCTCTCGAGGCGCCAAGTTAAAGGCTAGGCCTGAGATCACGAAAAGCCTTCTATGAAGTCTCTGGAGCTCAGACTGTCGCTGCGATCTAGAGCAGGCGTGAAGCGCGCCGCGAAGAAACGAATTTCTGAGAAATTCAGACGCCGAAATCACCGCCTGGTCTCATCTTCAGTGCAGAGTAGCTCCAGGAGCTCAGCGAGGTGTCGCGAACGGCGGAATTTCGACAAAGGCTGTCCCCCTCCGTGGCGAAAGGGTAACTTAACTGGGAAGGGCACAATAGGCAAACGACGCCGTGCATATGTCCCTCTGGCCGAGTTCGGCGGCTGCGGGTCAAAAGTCGCCGCTACTGAGTGCTTCGGGCAGGTTTGTTCTTTGTCCCTTTGTCGTGACCGGACCCCTCGAAAACTCTGGAATGCGCGTCTCCCCAGAGCTCGTCTGAAAGGGTGCCGCATTGAGAAAAGCACCGTGTAACATTGAATACCAAGAATTCATCTTGTATTCAGTTTTAGGAATGATTTTTCTAATCTTTTGTCGTCTGCTAATGAGTCAGGAATGCGTCAACGTTATTGCAATGTTTTACTTTTCCCTCATCGTAGAGGCAGACACTGCGATGTTTGTTTGTTTACTTTGGCTTTCTTAATATTTAGAAAGATAAGTTAGCGCTCGAAGTGAGCTAACCGTTAGCGAGCTGTTTGAACAGAGAAGAAGGCTGAGTAAAAGCCTCTGTGTAAGACACCTTCTGATGTGTTTGGCATAACGTGTTAGTATGCGCGTCAGTGTAGGTTTCACTTTTCTGTTTCTTTTGTATTTTACGCGTGAGTTTGACTTTCAGTGTTATTTCTTACTTTGTTTAAAGCGTATTTTCTTTGTTTTGATGCTCATTTGCTGCGTGCATTGAGCGAAAGCGTATAGCTTAAAGGCTAATTTTGGGCGGAGCTTCCGAACACTTGCGAGTGGCGCCAAGGCGCACATCTGTTAAGAGCTATTGTTGTAGTTTTGGGGGCAAAATTGAGTCATTTTCAGCAACTTCGGTTGTCCCCAATCTGCCTGGGTCATTTGAGAATCGCTTGCGAAGCAATTCTGATTGGCTTTAGCAGTGTCACGCACTGACACTTAGCTAAAGGTTCGTCCGAACTACGGTATTCCTCCTGAGATACGTTGCTCGTGATGCTATTTC
>JALIZH010017651.1:0-42850 GCA_030522465.1 Rhipicephalus appendiculatus
ATCTGCACAGCAAGATATAAAATGAAACTGGAGCATCGTAAGAAATGTGACACGAATGCGAAGAGCTAGCGGTTTCAGAGGAGATTGACTTGTGGGCGCCTGGTGCGTTCCCTCCTATATGTTTTATCTTCCGCGGTTGTTCCAGGATTAATATTCATGCTCGTATTCGGACAGCTTGCTGCTCTCACGGACTGGCCGACATAGCTCAATAAGTTGTAAACCCTCCTTATGGCGCTAGCACCTAACGGCATGATGTTCCTTGCTGAGTGCCTCAAATCTCTTAACAGTAGCGTTGTAGAAAATTTGAAAGAGGAACTGAACAGACAATTAAAACATGCAAAAATTAGGGCAGCTTTGCAATAGTGGTGCCATGCCTGAAGGGTAAGGTAGAGTAGAGTGGAGCCTTGAATCTGTGGCGCACACCCACGCTGGGAGATTGGCCAAGAACCGGATAGTTTTTTAAAAATTATTTAATAACAGGTTAAATTTGGTCTATTTAAAGGAAAGAAGGATGCAACAGGAAGAAATTAATAATAAAATATAATAATGAACTGGAAGAAAAGCAATGAAGCGGCGAATTTAATTTAAGTGAACAAAAAAAAAAACAAGCAGGCGGGAGAAGTTTGGAAAAGTAGAAAGTAGGACCAAAGATTGATTTCAACACTTAAATATCTTTTAACCTTTAACGAACTCCTGCAGTGCATCAGCAATGTTCCCGTCACTGTGGCCCAGACACAAAGCCCCAAAAGCAAGTACAGTTTGCGCATTTAAATCTAACCGGAGGAGGCGGAAAATTGCACCTAACTATTTTTGCGCAAACAAGAGTATCTCTTACAGGAAATGAGAAAATGCTCGGTTGTCTCAGGAACTCCGCAAAAAGAACAATGAGGGCAAGCTGCCAGATCAGCTCTGTGTAAATATAAATTTAGCGGTGGAGTCTGACACGCAGTCTCGTGAGTGCGACTTCCATTGCTCGAGTTTGAGATATTTTACTATTCCAGGGATAATTTAAGTGCTGGAATTCTGATGAGGCCGTTATTGCAGGTGCAGAATATTCATGTAACATCAGTTTTCTTCTTAATATAACCCCTATAATGAATTTGGAAGCCGGCAAAACCTCAATAACAGGCCCATTTAAAGATGACTTTGCTAGAGCATCTGCCATCTCATTCATAAATAGGCCCGTATGCCCTGGAACCCATACCAGCCTGATCAAATTTCTATGTGGGGGGAACCAATGCTTTGAAAGCACTCAGAGCATGCTCGTCCTCATTTGCAGTAAGGGAGGAACATACTGACAGTGAATCCGTCAAAATTACTGCAGAACTTATTGATGCCGTGAACTTACGGAGAGCTAGAATTATCGCTAAAAATTCTGCTTCAAAAATGGGCACAAAATCTGGAAGGCGCAAAGAGAACGACCAATCTAGTTTAACAAGGTGTGGCTAAGAGCTAGTTGACCAATCTAGGGTAGGAGAAAAAATACCAATTCCGCATTTTTCTTCACTTTGTGAAGCATCAGTCGCTATGATCAATTGTATTGGCTTATGTACCAGGTAATCCTTTATTATAGCTTTTAAAAATCGGTCGGACATTAATTTTGCATTTTTCGCAAAGATATCGTCAAACTATATTTTAATAGAATTGTTGTTGTTACTGATGAAATGCACATCTATGATTTTAACGCGTAATTCGTCTAGAATGCGCTGTATAACCAAAATTTGAGGCGTATGAAATCTCGGCCAGTAATTTCCAAAAAACAAGTCAGGACGGTAAATAAAAATTGTTTCTAAACGCCTTACAGGGGATTCATACAGCCTGAGAAATGACTGTGCTGCTAATAATTTAAAACGGGTAGCAAGTGAGGGAAGCCTAGCTTCCAGATACGAGACCTTGATAGCTACAAATTTAGGAAGCCCGAAGCATAGTCTCAATGCTTGTCTCTCGAGGACTACAAGAGGATGTAGCTTGTAAGCAGGCGCCACGGCGCATAAAATGCAGCCAAATTCTAACACAGGGCGAATATACATGCAGAACACTGAGAGAAGAGTTTTTCTCCGCATACCTAAACGAAGGAAGTACGGAGCTGGGCGGCCTTTGTTTCTGTTCAGTTTCTTCTTTCCTTGTTGCTGTATTTCTTTCTCTTTCTTTTTGTTTTGTTGTCTTTACTTGTCTCTGTTTATTTCTATTTCTTTCCTTTCTTGCTCTTTGTATCCTCCTTTTTTTTTAACATTTATTTCTCAATATGTTTCACTTGATTCCTGTTTCTCTGTATCTCTTTTTTTCTTTCTAATTCTTTCTCTCTATTTCTTTATGTTTATCGATTTTCGCATCCTTTCTGTGCCATGCATTACTCGCTCCCTTTCTCTTTTCCCTCTTTCTCACTTTCACTTCCCTTTTCAACTCCCTTGCTATTTATTTTGTTTCATTTTCAAATACTGCAGCCCAATGCAGGGCTGTTGCAAGAGTGGGGTACATAAAATACAAAAAAAATTGGGGGGACCCTTAAGCTTCGCCTTTAAGAGTTGAACGCGATAGCGATATCCCGTCCCTAGTGCGTACTTCAATCACTTATTGCATACTATGTAATGGGTAGTATGCTTTAAACCAGGAGAAATTGTGCGCGCCAAATGTGGGAAATGTTTTCGAACTTGCTATGCACCCACTACGTGGTGTTAAGGGAATACGCGCAGTAAGGTGTGTGCCGTTTGTAATGGGTGGCTGGCTTTAAACTATGGAATCGTTATGATAGTCGCATATTCTGACGCCCGATGGCAATGTACGCTTGTACGACGCAATATTCCTGGGATATTACATGTTATATTGCGACGCCTATATAAAGGACGCTTGCGTTTGCGAAGCATGGAAGTTATTTTCACTGCATTTCCAAGCAGAGGAAGTTATTTTCACAGTATTTCCAAGCAGAGGCATGGCTGTGTGGTAGAACACCTGTTTGTCACGCAGACAACCCGGGTTCGATCCTCACTCGGACCCGAAAATTTTTATTATTTATTTTATTTGCATCTTTCTCGATTTTTCGGTCACGGACAAGATGATGATTTTTCGCTCACAACCAACGACGCCGACGCCGACACCGACGCCGGAATTTCTGCGAAACGAGCTCTTTAACGCTATCGCGTTAACAGTAGTGAATAACAGTAACATCACAACAAGTTCTTCATCACAATAAGTATCGTCCCCTCCTAAGCACGGAAACGTACAAAAATGAAAGAAATAGCACATTAGTGTCATTCAAGTGCCTCCAAAAAATCTGATATATTCATTTCACGAACCGAACCAGGTAGATTATTCCAGTAAACAATAATTATCGGAAAAAAAACTGTATTTGAACATATTAGAACGTGCAGAAAATGGCGTTATGTTAAGATTGTGACCACGTCTAGCTGGCAGAGCATTAGCATACGCGATGTAATTATTAGTAGATAGCCGGCATGAGGAGTGAACAAAAGAATGCAAAAGCTTCAAAGGGTCGATATAAAGCTCTTGCACAATGAAGATAACTTCAAAAATTTCATTGCAGATGAGGGCGAAAAATCATGGTCATAGCGATGAAAAAATGAAACGAACAGTTTTCTTTTTGACAGATTCAATTTTATTCACGTCACACGCTTTGTATGGATGCCACACACACGAAGTGTACTCTAATATAGGGCAAATCAGGGTTTTGTACATTAGCAATTTGGTGGATTTTGAAGAGGTAGATGAGGTGCGTCTTAAGTAACAGAATTTTTTTAATGTTTCGATGTAATGCAATTTATGTGATGTGACCATTGCACGTTTTGTGTGAACATAACGCCAAGGTATTTGTATGTCTGTGCTCGGGGGGAACTGCGTTGTTGTTGAAGGAGTATGCATATTGCAATGGAGAATGGCTATTAGTGAAAGAGAAAACTACGTTTTTTTTTTTGGAAGTTTATGCGCATTTGCGAATCCGACAATCAAAAAAAAAAACTGCGAGGAAGAATCCTGAAGTATGACGTGATAATTACTATACTATACAAAGCTACGCTATGCTCTGCTCTCTGGCATGAATAGGCGAGTGCTTTGGACGCTCGCCTTCGTATTGTCACGTGGTTGTGACGTCGACGAAGGCAACAGGCGACGTGTCCAAAATGAAACTGTTTATTACGCCGAACTTGTGGCCGGTAAACAGAAAGTAAGATTACAGCAATACACGCTGGCACTGATAGCGGCGAACAGAGCGTCGGCCGTCGATCAACTGAACTTCGTTGGAACGTGCCGGCTTTTATAAATCACGCGTCGAACATTCTAGCCTTATCACTAGTCGTCGCGCAAGCTCAGGAATAATCTTGAGTGTTACCGTCTTGCGTGCAATCTTAACAAAACGATCTACTACAACCAAGAAGCTTCTGGAACAATAAGGCGCGGTCTGCGCCGAGTACTGCTGATAGTCTGTGGGCGGAAACCGAATACAGTAAAAGAAACGCGCGTGGCAGTATCGTGGATGCGCGGGTTCGAATATACCTCGCGAAGAACTTTTGTCACGAAACTTTTTCTCATTTCCTTTTTTTTCCATGTCTTTCTTTCTTTTTCTCCCTTTCTTTTCTTTTGTCTCTATCTGTAGTTGTTCTCTCGCTCAACCGTGCTTCCATTGCACACTGAACTAATTGGGGCGCTTGTTCTGGGTGTCAAGCAGAAGATGATGACGAGGACGAAGAAATTGCATGCCGGTTCATGATGATGATAATTTCTCCTCACGCATTAGAGCCCAATGCTTGGCCTAACGACTGCTCTGTCAATCTAGAAGTAAGGGCTCTATTAGATTGATATGATGAGTAATAGTTTAAGAGGCGGCCAAATAACTGTCAGTACAATTAACGGAAGTCATGCACAACCTAAAAATAATAAACGCTCATCCTCCAGAGTTGCGGCACGCATGCCATTCACTTGTGCAAGAGTCGTGCGAGATAGTTTTCGTCCTGACAGTAAGTGAATTTTAGCGGCTAATGTACGAATGCTTAGAGTTAAAAGTACATCCTCTATACAGAAATTATTAAGGCAAAAGCCTTAATGTCTCATGCTCACGTCCATCCGTCCGTCCGTCCTTCCGTCCGTACGTACGTCCCTCTGTCCGTGTCCGGGTATGGTGCCAGGTGGTTGCCGAGGCGCGCCAACGGACGCCGGTCGCGTCGGACTCTACAGCGCTCGCGCTTTGCTTGCGTAGCGTAGCTGTGACCAGCATGTCCAACCATGCAAGGAGGGAGAGGTGCGCATCGAGTTTCACTCTGACCGACCCCGTCTCAATGGGCACAGGCATTCGCCCTTTGCACTCGCACTTTGGAAATTACTTAGCGTCCTTCAATTTTTATGTTTGCTGAAGCAGGGATGTCAGAATCTTCGCTGAAATTTTGCACCAAGACGAAGTCTTCGACAATAAAAAAAATTGGCGGACCCTTAAGCTTCGCCTTTAGAAGTTGAACGCGATAGCGATATCCTTTTTCGAGCGCGTACTTCAACCACTTAGTGCATACTTGCTATGCACCCACTACGTGGTGTTAAGGTAATACGTGCAGTGAGGTGTGTGCCTTTTGTAATGGATGGCCGGCTTTAAACTACGAAATCGTTATGATAGTCACATGTTCTGACGCCCGATGGCAACGTAGGCTTGTACCACGCAATATTACTGGGATATTACGTTATATTGCGACGCCTATATAAAGGACGCTTGCGTTTGCGAAGCATGAAAGTTATTTTCACTGCATTTCCAAGCAGAGGAAGTTCATTTTCACTGTGTTTCCAAGCAGAGTCGTAGCTGTGTGGTAGAACATCTGCTTGCCACGGAGACGGCCTGGGTTCGATCCTCACTCGGACCCGGAATTTTTAGGGGCGAAGCTCCTTAGGGTGTGGGTCGTTCCCTCCTCTGTAATAGTATGTTGTAGTAGCCACTTCTAGTTAGTTTTAAGAATTGCTCACTAGATGGCGTTGTGTGTATATGTCCTTGGAAATAATATCACTAGATGGCGTTAGGTGGTTTTCGTATAGTTGACGATTAAAGAGGATAGATGGCGCTGTTACATTTGGGATCCTCGGGCCGACACGGTACTCGGAGTCGAGCACCGGAGGTGGACTCCGTCGTGATCAACGGTGAGGTGAACTTCACCAGAGAGGAGGTAGTCAGCTCCACAGTGCTCTCGTGTGAGTCGCATGCAAAACCAGGGCAGTCGATATCTGCGGAGCATGCGGCGTCTCCGGTACTCACGGCTCCGGTACTCACGGCGGCCAAGGACGCGTGGACGGCGTCCGTTGGAGGCCGATGGTATGATAAAGTCCACTTCACGGGAACCACGTTCGCAGACGAGAGGAGCCCGTGTGGTGCCGTAGCGGGAACTGGTATCGCGGCGCCGATGAATGAAAGTTCAGCCGCCAAGGAGGCCTGGACGCCGTCCCCGGTCGACTTTCGCAGAGCCGGAAGGTTACGGGGTGACGAGTAGGCATAGACGCTGTCCCCGAACTGTGGTTGGTGCGGTGGCAGGTGGGCGGGTTCCATGGCCGAGAAAGCGTGGACGGCTTTCCTGGGAGGGCCTGTCCGGAACGCCGAGGACGCACGAGTACAGGTGGCGTCTGCCTTAAAGCTTCATGTTCGACGACTGCGCCATTGTCAAGGAGAGACAAGAGACAACGCCCGTACGATAGGCCGGCTCGAAAGCGAAACATCATCTGATTAAGAATAATAAATGTTTTATGTTTAATGTATACACACAGTGTTTCTCACTCTTTATATGATGATTCATGGGGCGATACACGGAAGATTCACGGTTTTACCGATGATTCCCTCCGGAGCTTCGCCCCACTCATCATCATTCACCTCGTGGATATGCTGTGAATTTTTTATTATTTATTTTATTTGCAACTTTCTCGATTTTTCGGTCACGGACAAGATAGTGACTGTTCACTCGCAACCAACGACGTGGACGCCGACACTGGAATTTCTGCGAAACCAGCTTTTTAACGCTATCGCGTTAAAACCTGGAGGACGCTTGAGCTTCGCGTTCGAGAGCAGAACATGATCCTGCAATGAGGCCCCATTTGTATCACATTTTCATTCGCTCGCCTAGCTTCGCGTCTCGCTAGACTCGTGAACTATGTCGGAAGGAAAGGAACGTTTATGCGTTCGAAGCTGGCTGTATTAAACTATCCTAGAATGCCTAGAACAAGTACAGTTGCCAAGTGCCCACTGCGTAAGAATTTTTTTTTGTTTTTTCGAATAGGCGAAGTACCCACTACGCGTCCGCAAGGCAACTTGCGCACCTACTCAGCTGCACACTTTGTTGAGCTGCCTGTGCGCTTTGCAATGGGTGGGCTTTAAACCAACAACTCGTTGTGCAATTCACATGTTTTGACGCCTGGTGTGATTGATTCTACGCTGCTGCCTCGCAGTAATACATGTTAGGAACATTTGTCGCACTACATGACATTCCTATATGGCGTTCTTCCGAAGCTGATGCAAGCACAGGCATGGCTTTGTGGTAAAACAATGCCACGCGGAAGCCCTAGTTTCGGTTCACACACTGGAACCAGAGCTTAATATTATCCCGAGTTTTCGCTCACGGAGAAATCACTTGCTATTCCACCCTACGCGACAAAATCATGAGGAATGACCAGAAATGCGTTAACCGTTATGCCGCTGCACAGAGATAAATTCGCTACTTTAACTACCAAACATGTCAAAAATTCGGCAGATCATCCATACCAGGCGAATCGATGCTATGCGAAGCATGTGAAGGGAGGGTCTGCGGTGTAATTTTTTTATTGAGCGAAACTTTATCGAATGACACCAAGGATATGCACAAATGTTGTACGCACAGACCTATATTCAGGAGTCGCAGAATGCTTTATATAACCACTTGTTTACAGTTGTGTGATGATGCCAACAGCATGATAGGTTTTACCGACACCAGAAGCAGTAAGCTGATATGTAGCGCTTGTGCTTGCGAGGATGGTTGCCCTGGCTAGTGCTACGTGGACCAACTTCAGTGGATGGTGCTAAACTGACACTGCAGTTAGCCCGACTTGACGCCTTCATTATAAGAGTACAAATGTGAACCTTTACAAAATTAGATAGCCAGCACTACAACCACAACTGACGTTTCACCAACATTACACCTGCATACGGTCTTTTACCAAAGCGGTTGCGAGACCTGGCGTGGCTCTGTGTTTGAATACTTGATTGCCACGCAGAATGCTTGGGTTCGATTCCTGCTGGGATCCTTATATTTATTCTTTGCATTCGGCTGGTCAATGCTGCCGATGTCATTTTTTCTTAACGCTCTCGCATTTAAATTACCAATGTCTGTTCTCGCCGTTCCTGGGTAGATATTGAACTGTTAATCACCTCTGGCCCATTCCCGCATACAGGGGCCCGTGATATACGGGTATGTGCCACACATATCTGGAGGAAAGGGTTTGGCGACGTACGCGGCGGGATTTTCATGGAATTCATGTCATGACCAGCCAGACATATTCGTCAAACCCTCATACCCTAAGAGAGGAAATCTTTGGGCAAGCAAAACAACCTCATTCATAGGGTGCGCATTCAAGAACAAGCTCCGAAAATGAAATAAACTCCCTTTTTATTGAATTGTGAGCAAAACGAATCATCACGGCCTGGTTCCATATAATACTGGCCATTGCTACGTAAAAAAAAGAAAAAAAAACACGCTTTTAGCCAGACGCATAATCGAGGGGTCCGGACTCATCCTGAACTATTCGAATCATGGTGTGATACTTCCGAAGCATTCCCGCGCATACAAGAGCGTCGCACCCCGCCGATTCCGCCTAATAGTACATTGTTAGAAACTATGTGCCCACGACCACCAGAACTCGCGTTTGCCATTCCATTTCCACAAAGTCGCGATTGTACCTATCTGTAAAACGCGCCCTGTCGGCTTTATCATCGTGCGCCAGAGATAACTTTTATCCACAACCGCGAAATATTTTTCGACGAAGCCTTCATAGAAGTTGCTCTGCTTTCACATTCCTTTTGTAACGCAGGTGTTAAGGACTAATAAGGTTCATGTACATTCGTGTTCTGCAAGCGTGGGTATTTAGCTTAGTGAGCAAGATACTCGCCCTTGGAGGAAGCGGCCATACTTTCTCACCCTGCACCAACGCGAAAATTTGTGTATTTTGCACACTTATTTCTTCACAGCGCATGCCAGGACAGCGATCGCTCGTTGCTACACTCTTAATCTTGTTCCACATAAGTTCCAGATAAAGCAGTCATACACATGCGTTAACCGTAACAGGCGGAGGTGTTATGTGGATCACGGCTGCTTCGCGAGCGTTATCTGGAACAGCAGCTGTTTTTTTCTTTAGTTTTGGTTAGTTAAGTGGAACGCGACATGTGTATTCGAACTCAGCGATTTGTTCCGGTTACCGCATTGCGTGCTTTGACGGTTGTTCCACTTACGGCTGCAAACCAACGCCGTATCTGCATCTAATGTTCCAGCTATACGGCTTATGCGCGTCGGGGAGGAGGTCGAGCCTTCCCATGAATCCTTTCTTCGATTACGAAACAACTATAGTGCTGAAACGGAACAGCGCACGCCAAACGCGGGACTGGCGTTCGTGAAACAACGACTGCAGAGCCTCCATGTCTCTCTGCAGCGGATCTTCCTTCAAACAGAAAAAAGCATGTCCGTGTACTCTCACCGACACTCTCTTCACTGGCGGAGCGTTGCGGTGGTTACGTAGTTGCACTGACGAGTGCTTGACTAGGCTATAGGTCTACAGACAGCGTGCGCCATTTTCTTTGCTGGTGAATGTGCGTTGTTTTCCGAAGCTTTCTTCGTGTTTGTAGATGGTTCCGGAGGCTCTGGGACCATCGCTATCACGTTCGTAACACCCCCCAACCCTCCTCTTGGCTACGCTCCTGGCTCGCTTCCGCGGATGGCTCTCGTGAGTGTGTTAGAACAATCCACGATGACCTATAAAAGCATTCCTTGCATGACTGGTGACTGTCTAGCCTCGGCAGTCTTTCCAGGGTACGACGAACTAGTTTGCATCACGCGCAGTCACTTTATGATTCTGTATTCTAACGTCTGTGATAATAGGGAGTGGAGTTCGTAGTGGTGTTTGATGCGTCGCTGGGTGTCCTTGTTTGGTGCAGTGTCACGTGGTGTGGTGTAGTTTCTTGAAAAGGCGCTCGCACTAATTTATCTCAGAAAATCACTTCTGGTACACCACTTTCGACACATTTAGATTCTGTATGCCAAGTACTAAGCGTTTTTATGTGAATACGTAATGGTCCTCTACTGTTAACGTAATAACGAAAACAAGGCACCGACAAGAGTGTTCAAATTTTTTCCAGCCATTGGCCTCGAGATTGACAGGCCGCTCTTTCTTGGACACCACGATAATGACACGCAACGTGATCTTGCATTAAGGAAAAGGCCCTTCACCGTCCCTGTCTCCATGCATGTCGAAAAAGTCCCTCATTGATTGTTCAAATGTAAGAGGAATGGGGCGGCTCCCATTATATTTTCTACTTCGAAAATATTCGATAGCTTCACGTCAATACCCGCCACGGTATTGTGTGTGTGTGTGTAGGTGGGTGGGTATGGGACGTTTTAATAAGAATGTGTATATAAACATAGATTACATTTTCTATCACATTCAAGCTAACTGGAGCTGCAAGGACACCACAACTGCCACAAAGGTAATTCAAACTTTTTCAACCCTCCCTTACAAGCTCGTATCAGTAAGCACACTTTAGAGCCTAATGAACTTCCTTATTTGATATCCTTTTCAGGCAGACACTTCTTGCGAAGCAGCAAGAATTATTGGCCCACCTGTTTTTCTACAAGAAGGTCTATGGGCACACGGCGCTTGCACAGGCGGCGCCACGAACGCGGCGGCGTTCATCGCCAACGCGGCTGTTTCCGCGTCCCTGGGGTGAGAGCGTTCCCTGCGAGACCGCACGCGCGGCTGCTTGTGCAAGCGTGTTGTAGTCTGCGTTCGTTCGTATACAACTGAAGGATGTTTTTCAGACCGTGTAATGTTTGAATAATTTTTTTAGGGGAGCATACATTGATAAAGGCAAGCTTCTGTACGAGGCAGGTCATGTGCATAATGTTAGACTTGTCTGTTCGGACGGAAGCGTGGTGAGTCTGGTGACAGGTTGGTGTGTATCCCGAAGGTGCATCAACGCTCCGCCAAAGACCATCAATTTGACAGTAAGCAAGCATTTTTATTCAATGGTTTCGTTTTATTTCAATCTGTTGTCTAGTTTTGAAGCGCTCTCGAAACAGATGCGTCATTGACGCGACCTGCGACGGCAGAGCAGGCATAGCCGGCAAGTGCAAGCACGCTGCGGCAGTGGCCGTGTACCTGTAGATTTTCCAAAGCGAATCTAAAACAAGTCATGCGAGAATCACATTAGAGCCATGTGACAGCCAGTCACAACCACAATAAAACAAAATACTGTCGAGATGTAGAAAACTGATTTCACCACGATGTTTTTCTGCATTTCAAAGCTCACAAAAGTAACGTACGAGCATGACAAGCGCGAAACACGCACACCAGTCCTAAAGATATATATTGTGAATCCAGTACACCTAGAACGCAAGGAATATTCATCGCTGTCAAGCCTACAGAACATGCAAAACGCGCATAAATGTTACCGCACCTTTCGTAGCGTTCGCATGAGCGAGCTGTTCCAGCCTTCTTCAAGGTGATGGAAAAATTATTGGGTGATAGGCTGGGTGCTACTGTTCACTGGCCTTAGCATTGCCAACGAAATGCCTACTGCACATTCTGCTATTTTGTGAGGGCTCCCAGTCTGTTCCATCAATGCTGCGCAAGAAATAACGAGAATTAAACAATCCCTTCGCGACAGTGATTCGGCGTGAAACAAAAAATACATTGCCATTTGCAGACCATGATTAATGGGTGTATCGCAATCAAGGCAGGTATGAAACTATGGTCCATTCCATGGCCACCTCTCCTGTGGAATAAGCGTATCACCCTGCACCGAATAAAATGACAAAAGTTCTCACTTGTCACGGTGAACAAGTTGTATCCAACATTGGCGTCTCCACTCCCAGTGAGCCTACGGGAAGCGGTAAAACTTTGTTCCAGGTGAATTGCTGTAGCTATTGTGACAGCCTACAACACACCAAACCTTGTTGCTGCTACACTGAGCCATGGAACGACCTCTAAAGAAGAAACGTGTCGAAAAACTGCGGAAAAACGCGAGCGAGCTGGCACGAACACTGCCACCGGCCGCGGCGTTGGGAAGGTTCTATCACCCCACGGACGCGCGTGCCGCCGCTAGAGGCGTTCCCGTGAGCGGAGAGTTAGAAGCGCAGTGTGCCCATGGTTGGAACACTTTCCAGTGCTAACGGCACACTCTATTTAGGATATCATACATCTCCCTGCATTTGGGCAAGTCCCGGTGTTACTGTTTTGATTCCAATAAAAGACGACAAAAAACATTTCTTTTATCAGTTGTCGAGTTATGACATTTATCACGCATTAAAAAAACTATTTTTGCATGCAAAACAGATTCCTGAAACAGTGGTCCTATCAATATCACTGCTCGTGTTCTACAAAACAAGTTGAACAGATGATTTGTGGAAAACATTGCACAAAAGGAATAAAGTGGAAGGCAGTGAGACAGAAAGTGATCCACATTGATTGAAAATTGGTGGGTTGAACTTTTATTAATGGTTGTGTAATTGCATGGTGAACTTGAAAATCGAGTAGAGGTGCACAAGACAGCAGGACAGCATATACCACCGACCTTTTTTCACAGTTTTGAATATCTGCTACAGTTCTCATATTCTAGCATGGCATTTCTAACGTTGAACCACGATCAAGCCAACCTGTGTACTGCTGTGCAATGTACAAGTTATATGATATCCTCATTTTCTAAAGATCAGCTGTTTTATTGAGGCATGCAGCAACAATATTGTCAAGTTAGTTCTGCACCATATCTTGACCCCAACTACACGCGGACTTTCGCGAAAAAGATGTGCAAAAGGGCATCCACTATTTATTTGGAGGGAAACCTGTCCGTCGCAAATTTGTGTACGTCATACTTGATCTTGGCGCACGTTTCGACATTCACTTGAACAGCGGTGTGATGCTGAATAAAGGTAAGAGTAGCTAGTTCCCATATATAAGATCAGTTAAAGACTGAAGATGAGTAAAAATCACTGTATCGCGCGAAATAGCACGCATAAGTGGTAATTGCTGAAACAGATGATCGTCGAACTGCTAAAAAGGTGCTGCTGCCCCAACGTGCGGCTCGCGATGGTTCACGCGCACAAAATGCAAATGTTAGTGTAGGCACGTTAAAATACCCACTCAAACGTTCACGTGCCAAAGCAGGTTAACGTTACACAAACAGCTGAGAACGGGCTGCTGTCACTGACACGCGTGCACATCGCGGCATAAATAACGGAAATTGCTCGCAGCACACGCACATGGGAAAAACGTACGTGGGTTTCGAGATCTGAAGATATCCTCGTCACGCTGGTATACATTCGCGAATTTTCGGTGAGCGAAACAACCGCTGTTCACGGAGAAGCACTAACGACACACGGACACACGTTAATCGTTCTTGCGGCACGGCGAATTACGAACCGAAGTCGGAGCCGAAGGTGCTTACCGCGGTTGTCTGGAGTTCATAAAGCCCCGCAAAATATTTGCTGACCTACTGCACGCTCAAATACATGCACATGGCACAAAACAGAAGTTCAACGTCGCGCCGACTGTTTGCAAACGACATGGTAGATATATAACCCCGCGAAAAAACAAGCACGCGCGCGGTGGCGCTGTGGTGCTATGGGTAATAAAGTCCCTACAATAACTAAAGTAGCGCCATACGTGTAATGTGCAGGCTGCTCCTCTCCCCTATGCTTGGTAGTGCAAGCGCCATCTTGTCCGTCCTTCTGCGCATACCCTCTCCCGTGCGCCGGGAGAGGGTATGCCTGTGAAAGGGTATGCCTTTAGCCGTGCTTTCAGCAGTTTCCTGTTGGACACCATAGAGGCGCTGCTGCAGCTTCTGGGAGAGGAGGCACAGGCGAAGGGGCGCGGTTGGCGCTACTTTAGTTTATCTAGGGACTTTAATGGGTAAGGTGTCTGCTCTCAGTGCTCGCGGTCCCGAGTTCGATTCCAGTACTGTGCGTAATTTGCATGTTGTTGTCGCAGATGGGGATGATTGTGATACTGTTCATCTTCTAATTACCCGTAGTGATAATTACAACCGCCAAACTGGCGAGAAAATGGCTGACCGCGTCAGAAATAATTTTTTCCCTCGCACAGACCGCCTAGGTACTGAATAAGTACCTATATCCTAGAATAAGTACCTAGATCCTAGGAACGCTGCAGCATACACGACCCAGCCAATCACTGAAACACTGTTCCACGTACTCGAGGCGTTATCTGGGACGCATGCTGCACCTACGTAAGCGGAACTTTTATGCATAAAAAGTTCCGCTTACTAGCTGGAACCTATGTGGAACCAGATTAAGAGTGTACAGCCGCCACGTGCGCCAACGACGGCTCGAAACAAGCACAGCAGGCGCTTACGAGCTGCGCTCCCAAATGAACGTGACATGGGACCTGGTCAGCTATGGGAAACGCAGCCGAGTACAGCAGGCCGAGAGCTAAGTGGGCTGATGAAATTAAGAAATTTGAGGGCATTAAATGGAGTTCATTAGGAGTGTTCTTTTTTCTACAGTGAACATAAATTTAGCAAAGCTTCAATTTTGGCTAGTTGGTACGGCATTGTAACTAGTTGCGCTGAGCACTACGCTTTGACGCGCTTTTGCGAAAATAAAGTGTCGAATGTTTGCGCACCACCTGTCATGTCCTCTTGTTCTGTCACTCGTTCGTGCATTTCGCTCAGCGCAACTACGTTACAAGAACATAAATTATTTTTCATGTTGATGGGTAATCGTGCCGTGACACACGAGATGTCAAAGCATCACGTGAGACGAACCATCTACTCTTTTTTGTGCCATCGATGACAACCAGTTTCTGGCCTATACAATCACTAGCGAACGTTTTCTATTTTTTTCGTAAAACACAGGTATGCGTAGCAGCCACTGCGCATTGATGTCACAGGCTCCCCCATCCTGTAGCTTCCATTGACACATCATGACCGCCATCTCATCGTGATTACAATGCTTGTGTATCGCGATGAAACGTTTGCAGTAAACGTATGCGTTTTACGCGGCTTCGCGGCATGCGTGTAGTTTCACTGATATGCAAGGTGGGAATAGTGACAATCAGCTACATAACTGCTTGTGAACACGACAAAGCGATAAAAGTGTGATGATGGTGTGCACTGATGTGAATGTGGCCATCGTGTTTGGTCACCGTCACGGTCAGAAGTAACACCCTTACAACACGCGCAAACAATGTATCATAATTTGCACACCTCACAGAGTGGAAGCTCTGCATATCAGCATAACGTAAGTCCGCGCTCTGTTGTATCTTAGTGTGACATGGACAGATTTATCAAGTGGACCGGCTCGGAAGTAACTGTCACGCCATGGACTCGCTGCAGTGTAGATAGCAATTGTCCCTTTTGGGGGGCGTTTATGATAATAGTGTGGTCGTCACTCGCGCAAGCTTTTTACAAAGGTGACAGATTGCAAAAGGAACCTGCAATATAAAAAATACAGGTTCTTTTCCCCCGCAATAATTTGGTCATGGCTGAATGCCGTCCTAGCATCACGTTCCCGCAAGAGTCAGGATTCCCAGACCATGCGACTGAGTGCATCGACATCGCTCTCGGATTTGTGCCACCCTGCAATAGAAGTCCGACTCGAATATGTAATCTTATGGACTGCGTTACCGACTGCAACAAAGCGCTGTGGTGCTTGGGCCTCCAGATTCGACATGACCCCCGGGACAAGCTCGGTGAAGCGAGCATCGAGGTTATTCGAAGTCTGCACAGAGGATTTCTGGGAGCCGTTTTGGAGAGCGATCCCGGATTGACGGCACTGGCGGTGCTATTCGTTCTGCTCCTGGAACATCGTTGCATCGTCGCTGTGGAGACGTTCGATGTGGTAGCGAAAACGCGCGCTGTTCTGCTCAGTCTGGGAAGCATCACAACGCTGAAGAGGCTCACCATCATCGTAGATCCTGACGAGCAGGAGGACGGTGTCGATGGTCTGGCCGCGTTTCTCCAGTCGGTGGTCGTCGCCGGAGGAGTGCAGCTGAGATTCATCAACGGCCGTTACAGTCCGGGGTACGGAACGTCGCTTCTTCACAACATCCTGAGACATCAAGAATCCAAGCTTAAGGCCCTCGATTTGACTGGATTGACAATAGAGACTAACCGCGTCCAAACTCTGTTCTCTGCGCTGATGAGAAACAACAGCATCACCGAACTTGCCGTGGGATATCTCATTTTCGGTACTCATTGTACAGAAAGGCATAAATATTTTGTCGCGTACCTTCGGAAAAAAAAGGCAACGCTCAGAAAATTGCTCTTCGACGCCTCTGACGTGAATGAAGAGAAGAGCTCGGACTTAATGCGCACCTTAGTTCAAGCCATTTGCGAAATGACATCGTTGGAGGAGCTAACGGCTTATTGGTTATGCAAAGCGGCCGACATCGGACTCATCGGGCAGCGTGGTCGCGTCTAAGAGCCTTCGTACTCTGGATGTGCGATGCCGACAATGCTGCGACCTTTGGACTCACCAGCCTGACACACCGCCACACGATGTGAGAGTAATGGAACCATGGGTGACGGGCTTGAAAACAAACCGCACCTTGGAAAGACTGAGCGTGGATCTGTCGTTATACACACCTTACGAGTGCTCTTTGTTCATTGACGCGATTGCAGTCAACGTTTCCCTCGAAAGCGTGACGGTGCGGAATATTGCAGACAACGGGTGCCTTCAAGCAGCGTATGCCGTAATACGAGATCGCAAAATACAACACAAAGTGGTCATTGAAGATCATCACGTTGGTCTAAAGGACGTGCAAGAACTTTCGTTGTATCCCGAAGCCAGAGCCGTCACACTCAGTTCCTTGCACTTTCCCGAACCGACGGTCTTCTGCAGAGCCATCCGAGTACTGGCCGCATGCAGCCACGTCACTTCGCTTCGCTTAAAGGTTCAGTAGTTACGATGACGCAATATACTGCGCTGCTGCCGATTACATATCAGCCACAGTGAATCTAAGCGACATCGAATTGTACGTGACTGAACCGCAGGTGGAAAGTGACAGCCACGTTGCAAGTCATTATCGGCTGATCAAAGCCCTTGCTTTGAATCGAAGCTTAAGGAAACTGAAACTGAACTTGAAACAATTGAACGACAGATATTGTAAGCTCACCGCCGATTCTATTCTGCAGAACCGAAACCTTTACGAACTGTCTCTCGAGGCGCTGGACCAACCATCTTGTACGACGTTTCTACGGTGCCTCATGCCCGGACTGGTCCACAATTACAGTCTCCTGGTTGCGAGGCTACCCGACTTCAGCCTTCCTCTGGACGCCATGATGGCGACCCTACATGACGTCACTCGTCGCAACAGTCGTCTCGTAGATCTAGCGATTCGCTTCGTGACTCGATACCACCGCGACACCTACACGAGAAGCGCGCTGTCACAGGTTTCCGAACACCCAAAGCTGCTCGAGACTGTCGCACAGAAGGCGGGCGTTACAGAGATTGAAGCCAACGTGATTATCAAGCACTTGTTGTCACTTCCTCTCATCCGTGACTTGAGATCGTGCCCATAAGAATTGCCACCGTGGTCCTTTGGGTTTTTGAGCATTGTCGACCTGGAGTCCGGGGCTGCGTAATAAATGTAGCACTACTTGAATACTCAGAAATTTGTATTTTACAGCGAAAGTTGTCATCAGATCACAACAATAGTGGTAGTGGGGTACTTTTCCGTCGCCGCCACTGTCCGTAACCGCTATCGCGCGAAATCAGAAAAAAAAAGAAATGAGAAAAAAAACGGCAGATCCCACGCACTGTGGGAATCGATGTAATGCGAAGCAGCCAGGAAGGAGCAAATCACGCTGTACATAGTATGCATGTCATGATTTACAAGTTAGGACTTGTCATTTATGTTCGTCCTACGGTCACGTCGCGCAATAGCAATTCTGGTGTATATCAAGCTAGCGAACTGGACGGAAGCGCACCATGAGCGTGGCATGTAAATGGCATTGTACATGACATGCATGCCAAGATTTTCATGTCACGACCTGCCACCTATGTTCGCTATACAGTCACTTTCCGCAATTCCGATTTTGGCGTATATCAAGCTATGGAAACGGTTGTGGGAGCGTGCCGTGGGCGTGGAATACCCACGGCGCGCTTCTTTTTTCATTGTTCAAGATGTAAGCTGACCTGCCGTTTTCCTGTTTTAGTGTGGTCACATGGGTGGGAGGGTTGAAGTGTTCCTTTTTTCCGTTCATGTCTTCCAATAAACATTCAGTTGCAAGTCAGTGCTGTGGTCTGTTCCTTCTTCTCTTGTGTCCGCGTCGTCGTGCGCTGAGTTAAATATGTTCAAGTGGAATGCAAGTCTTGTTGCACATAACATATGATTTGCATATTACTACTTATCATTTATGTTCGTTATGCACTAACGTCACGCAATACCAAATTTGGTGTATATCAAGCTATGGAAACGATAGTAGAACTGAGAGGCGGGCGAGTTGCAACTTATCCATCGTTGGGTGGCGCACAAATTGACAAAAGACAAAAAAGAAGGGGACAGTACAAGCGCTGGTCTAACAACTGAAATTTTATTTGAATATATATATATATATATATATATATATATATATATATATATATATATATATATATATATATATATATATATATATATATATATTTCAAATAAAATTTCAGTTGAGACCAGCGCTTGTCCTGTGCACTTCTTTTTTGTCTTTTCGTCAATCTTTTGTCATTTGTGCCAATATATATATATATATATATATATATATATATATATATATATATATATTGTGAAGAACAGAGACGGAGACAACGCCCGTACGCTGGGCCAGGCTGTTCTTTATCTCCCTTCGTCTTCCTCTTCTACCCCGCGCTAGCTCCCCGCGCGCTAGAGCCCCGATGCCGCTGCTGTTAGTCATCACACTCGGCCATGACTGCGAGCGCGTGGAGCTGCCGACAGTGCTTCAGGTGGGCGGGGTTGGCTGCATCGTTGTGGTCGGCCCTGACCACACTGCAACATGGATGGGAGATCTTCAAGAAGCGTCTCTGGTGGGCGAGGCTGGCTGCCTCGCGGTGGTCGGTCCCGGCCACGCTGCGACTGGGCTGGTGGATCTGCAGTAAGTGGGTCTGGTGGGCGACCCTGGCTAACTCGCAGTGGTCGGTCTCGGCCACGCTGCGACTTCTTACGATCTGCAAGGCATGCTTCTGGTAGAAGTGTCTCAGGTGGGCGACACTGGGTGTGACGCAGTGGTCGTTGCACGCCTTGTAGATACCTATGCGTGCGAGCGCGGACGGACTGCGGGACGTGGTCACGATCATGATGCGACGCTGCTGTATCTTGCTTGCTGTCCTCGCTCTTTGTTCTGTGGTCACTACGGCGAAGGATGATGTTCGGTGGCTCCATACTAAGTCTGTATGCGTGAACACAATCATTACTCGAACCCACGCCTACGTCGTTAGAGCTGTTAGACGGAACGTCGTGGCTTTGGGCGAGCTGATCACTGTCGGAACGATCGGTGGTGATGTCTACGGTGACAACGGATTCGTTATGATCCGCGCGGCGTTCAGGCGGTACCCCGGGAGTTCACAGTGTCGTGCTTGTCGTCATCAGCAGGCTCGCGCACCGTTTCAGATTGGCCGATGCTGGCTCTCTCTGCCTGGGGCGCATCGATGAAGTTCGAACTCTCGGCCAATGACTGCCGTGGCGTCCTAAGATGTGGCACCGACTGGTGTGGGAGGGTCTCCCTGCTACCCGCGTGCAGGTCTGGTTGCGGTGGTTGAAGGTCCATCCGGTAATGGGAATTCATTCTGTCTTCGGCAATGATCATTGCTTGTGATGCACTTGAGTCGGGTACCGACAAAGAGTCCGGAAGCTCAAGTGGCGAACTGCAGCGCAGAGCTGCAGCCTCGAGGTGGAACCCCTCCTGAGTTCCATCCTCGGTAGCGGTCAGGTTGGACTGGGTGGTGGCAGAGAGGTGGGAGGGAGTCCGGCCAAAAGCAGCAATGAGCTTGAAGCTCCACTCCGCCCAGGACTGCTGCCGGACGCCTTCGTATCTATGCCACGCCGCGGCACCGTCCCGAAGGCGATCTACGGCCACGGACCATTTCTGCAGTTCCGTCCAAGCCTCTCGCGCTCCTGCAGAGTTGATGGTCGTCACCCAATGTTCGACGTGATCGTGAAAGCCGCGGAACGGCGGTATTTCGCAGGCGGCTTGCGATGGTGGTACCACAGGTGAGCATGCAAAGAGCGCCAACGCGAAGCATCCCAGCTGGTGCGAGAGCTGCATGAGGGCACACCTGAGCTCTCTGCGCTGCTCGGGTGAGGTGGCCTCCAGGTCGTGCGAGGCGGCTAGATCCAGCGTGGCGTTGGCGGAGCTCAATGCCGGCATGAAGGCAGGCAACAGCGAAGAGCTCGACGCCCTCAAAGCGTTCACCGTGCCGCGGAGTCGCGCGATGGTATGCCGCAGCTGCGCCGCGCTGTCCGAGGTTCCGCATGATGTGGTGGTTGGGCTCACTGCGGCGGAATCCTTGTCAAAGGGAGCTTGGACAGCTCCCGTCTGCATCTCAGGAGTCGAAGTCCTGAGCGGTGGGTTGTCGCCACGGGAAGCATGAACAGCGTTCCCGGGCAACAGGAGGCCGTGCGCTGTCTTGACGACAGCGGGGTAAACCTGCCTTTTGGGCATTGAGGAGGCTGGGACGCCGTCCTCAAATGGTGGCGTAGGTCCTACCGGCAGTCGTAGGGTCGTCGGGTCCATGAGCGAAAAAGCGTGGACGGCGTTCCTCGGACGAAGGGACTCAGCTGCCGATGACCCGCGAAGGCAGATGGCTTCAGCCGGACGGTTCAGGTTTGCGTAGACTGCGCCATTGTGGAGAACAGAGACGGAGACAACGCCCGTACGCTGGGCCAGTTGCTCTTTATCTCCCTTCGTCTTCCTCTTCTACCCCGCGCTAGCTCCCCGCGCGCTAGAGCCCCGATGCCGCTGCTGTTAGTCATCACAATATATATATATATATATATATATATATATATATATATATATATATATATATATATATATATATATATATGTATATGTATGTATATATATATACAGAAAACACCCATGCACCACGCCAGATTACAACCGATCAATGAAACGGATTTCTTGTTCTGGTAATGAAACAGATGGCTGACTAATGCAATGGCTATCACACTTCGCCATGTGGTATGCCTCAGCTCTTTCACGTGTGCGTTGATTTGCGGCTTCTGGTGTCTGACAAGGAAGGCTCATTTGTTGTGATGCCTGCGGGCATGTTTCAGGATAAGGCTGCTCTAGCAATGCAAAAAAACTTCAAACCAGTCACTTGCAAGCCGGCATCTGTTAAAAAGCAGGCACTGGCTTTGCTGTAGGATCTAAAGCTTGAACGACTGAGGTCTTTGGCGAAGAATTCCAAAAGCCTGGAGTTGCAGGTGTTCTTCACCACCAAGACGCATAAACCTGAAATACCCTTTCGGGCAATTGTGTCGGAGCATGGCTCGTGGCAGAACGTTATCTCGGGTTACTTCTTCCTTCGTCCACTTCTTCTTTTTTGTCTTTTGTTAATTTGTGCGCTACCCAACGATGGATATGGAAACAGTTGCGAGCGCGCCATGGGCTTGGAATGCAAGTCATGTCACACATGACATGTCATGATTTCCATATTACCACTACTAGTGGTAATATGGAAATCATGACATGTGCACTATGACTAGCACGCCACGCTCATGGCACGCTCGCGGCCGTTTCGCTAGTTTAATATACACCAAATTTGGTATTGCGTGATGTGACCATGTGACGAAAATAAATGACTAGTGGTGATTTATGTTCGTCCCACGGTCACGTCACGCAATACCAAATTGGTCATTTATGTTCGTCACACGGTCACATTACGCAATACGAAATTTGGTGTATATCAAGCTAGCGAAACGACCGCGAGCGTGCCATGAGCGTGGCATGCAAGTCATAGTGCACATGACATATCATGATTTCCATATGAGCACTTGGCATTTATATTCGTAATACAGTCACGTCACGCAATACGAAATTTGGTGTATATCAAGCTAGCGAAACGGCCGTGAGCGTGCCATGAGCGTGGCATGCAAGTCATGTTGCACATGACATGTCATGATTTCCAAATGACCACTTGGTATTTATCTTAGTCATACAGTCACGTCACGCAATACGAAATTTGGTGTATATCAAGCTAGCGAAACGGCCGTGACCGTGCTATGAGCGTGGCATGTAAGTCATGTTGCACATGACATATCATGATTTCAATATGAGCACTTGGCATTTATATTCGTAATACAGTCACGTCACGCAATACGAAATTTGGTGTATATCAAGCTAGCGAAACGGCCGTGAGCGTGCCATGAGCGTGGCATGCAAGTCATGTTGCACATGACATGTCATGATTTCCATAGAGCACTTGGCATTTATATTCGTAATACAGTCACGTCACGCAATACGAAATTTGGTGTATATCAAGCTAGCGAAACGGCCGTGACCGTGCTATGAGCGTGGCATGCAAGTCATAGTGCACATGACATATCATGATTTCCATATGAGCACTTGGCATTTATATTCGTAATACAGTCACGTCACGCAATACGAAATTTGGTGTATATCAAGCTAGCGAAACGGCCGTGACCGTGCTATGAGCGTGGCATGCAAGTCATAGTGCACATGACATATCATGATTTCCATATGAGCACTTGGCATTTATATTCGTAATACAGTCACGTCACGCAATACGAAATTTGGTGTATATCAAGCTAGCGAAACGGCCGTGAGCGTGCCATGAGCGTGGCATGCAAGTCATGTTGCACATGACATGTCATGATTTCCAAATGACCACTTGGTATTTATCTTCGTCATACAGTCACGTCACGCAATACCAAATTTGGTTTATATCAAGCTAGCGAAACGGCCGTGACCGTGCTATGAGCGTGGCATGTAAGTCATGTTGCACATGACAGGTCATGATTTACAAATGACCACTTGGCATTTTGTTCGTCTACAGTCACGTCACGCAATACCAAATTTTAGTATATAAAGCTAGCGAAACGGCCGTGACTGTGGCATGACCGTGGGATGCAAGTCATGTTGCAGATGAAATGTCATGATTTCCAAATGACCACTTGACATTTATGTTCGTCATGCAGTCACGTCACGCAATACCAAATTTGGTGTATATCAAGCTACCGAAACGGCCGCGAGCGTCCCATGAGCGTGGCACGCAAGTCATGTTGCACATGATATGCCATGATTTCCAAATGACCACATTGCATTTGTGTTTTTCATACAGTCACGTCAAGCAATACCAAATTTGGTGATTATCAAGCTACCGAAACGGCCGCGAGCGTCCCATGAGCGTGGCACGCAAGTCATGTTGCACATGATATGCCATGATTTCCAAATGACCACATTGCATTTGTGTTTTTCATACAGTCACGTCAAGCAATACCAAATTTGGTGATTATCAAGCTACCGAAACGGCCGCGAGCGTCCCATGAGCGTGGCACGCAAGTCATGTTGCACATGATATGCCATGATTTCCAAATGACCACATTGCATTTGTGTTTTTCATACAGTCACGCCACGCAATACCAAATTTGGTGTATATCAAGCTACCGAAACGGCCGCGAGCGTCCCATGAGCGTGGCACGCAAGTCATGTTGCACATGATATGCCATGATTTCCAAATGACCACATTGCATTTGTGTTTTTCATACAGTCACGTCACGCAATACCAAATTTGGTGATTATCAAGCTAGCGAAACGGCTGCGTGCGTGCCATGAGCGTGGCATGCAAGTCATGTTGCTCATGACATGTCATGACTTCCATATGACCACTTGGCATCTATGTTCGTCACACAGTCACGTCACGCAATACAATATTTGGTGTATATCAAGCTAGCGAAACGGCAGTCAGCGCATCATGAGCGTGGCATGTAAATCATGTTGTACGTGCATGCCTAGAGTGACCTAGAATAGGGGGAGTGTCCAAAGCCCCGGCTTCCGAGTGGGCCTTTTGCGGTGAACTGTCGCACCGTGCCACTGCTGGGCCGGACCCGTGGGCTTTCTGAGCTCGGGAAGCGCGCGGAAAGCAAGGGGCGTGTGCTACGCGCTGTAGTTTTTTGCGCTGGGTTTCCATACGGGGCACTTGAAGTCTTCTTAAATTTAACAATGTGGTGTGGAATGGAGCTCGCCCATCTTTAAACGTTGTTTTAGTGTGCGGCTAACAACAGAATGCAAGAAATCGTGTGTCGAGCGGCATCAGCGTGGCCTAGTTCCAGCGACAGAGAATTCGAGAACGTTGGTGCGTGCGTAAAAACGCGCCAAATAAGCAGGCACAAGGAAGGAACGAAAAGAAACTTTTTCGCACGGGTAATCGGGAAATAACATCACGTATGCAATATTTAGGAGTGATAAAAAAAGTAAGCTGCACACGCAGTGAGCTGAATTACTTACGCGCACTGGTCGCTTCACTCGACAATTTGTCAGCCTCGACTAGCACGCTGTTATCAACAGAGAACATCGGGAAGACGTTAGGGAAACAAAAAGGATTAGTAGAGACGGCCATATGACCGCAATACTGTTGGCTTGTTTTCACTTCTGAGGTACAGTACAAGGCTCACCGAGCGCGAAGCTTGAGCTAAATTCCAAAATTTGAAAGGAAAGCAGTGCCAGGTAAACCTACATTATTCCAAAAGTTTGTGCATAAAAGGCTTACTATAGAAAATGGTGTACGAATATCCAGATATCATCTAATTAAAGTTAGAAATACTCCCAGCTTTGCTGTACTAATTGAATAGCTAATTGAAGAAAACAATACGGTAAAAAGTTTGCAAATGTGAAAGTGCCATATTTCAACCACTTCAGAGAATCGTATATATACACACACACACACACACACACACACACACACACACACACACACACACACATATATATATATATATATATATATATATATATATATATATATATATATATATATATATATATATATATATATATATATATATATATATATATATTATAGACAGGTATAGAGAAACTAGTTCTTTCAAAGTCAGCAGTGGTCACTCATGCGTTGGGTTTGATTCTATTTACAGGGATCTCGCTGAACGTCAGTATGAAACGTTTCCGCGACATGCGCGCATCGCTTGAAGCCTTCACGATAAGACATGAATTGAAAACAGTTTCAAACAACTCATTCTCAACTTCAGATATTTTCAAGGTTCGCGGCGGTTACAGCGTTCGCGCCGCGTTTCGGAGACTTTTACAAAAAAATGGACACGAGTCGTTACGTAAAATTCACTTGCTTTCGCAGCAATGGAGTGCGCGTCAACAGGGCACCCGGTCGCAATTTCCTGCTTTGTCCGGATGAGCTCGATATAGCGTCCACCGTGCGTTCGTGCTGAAGCTCCCTAGTGGACACACCGTGTCTGGTCATCTATTTAATAAATATAAAGAGATGGCCAGACGGGTAAAGCAAGCCTCTTGTGTAACACACACGTGTGTAATCAGCTACTGTGAATCACGTTTGTTTTCGGGCGATCGCTCGTAACATGAATTGAGGCGTGCACGATGGTGCACTGTTATCGCTTCATTTACTTTGGTTTGTCTTGTTTTTTTTTAAACGCGAAAGCCTTGGATGCCCAATAAAACACGGAAAATAACGGACGGCGTCCCGTGCCGTCAGCGCGAGTGAAGCGAAAAATTATCGCGTGATGACGTAACCATGACGTCACCGATCGATAAAATTTGGGAGGAAATGGTTGAAATCTGGGCCAGTTGGATCATGATACTTGAAAAAGCCAGCAAAAGCACGGGACACAAGAAAGAGGCAGACGCAAACACTGCTGGAAAGCAGTGTTTGCGTCTGCCTCCTTCTTGTTTCCCGTGCTTTTGCTGGCTTTTGTCAAGTAGCAAAAATTTGAGACGGTATCATGACGTACCGTGACGTCATTCAGCATGATGTCATGTGATCGCGTCATCATACGACATGGTCACTTTGCATTGCCCCCCGTGATCCGTCGGCCGATCAAGGAAGCCATGTAAAACCAGGTGAGGTGCACAAACCTTGTATTGCCTTCGATCCTGGGGTGCGTGCGCAACCACATTAGGTGCAGAAATCTCTCAGAGTGGGGCGGGGGGATGATTAAGGCGCCGAATGAAGAAAAAGATGGCTTTCGCCTTCAAGTCGTCTTAGGCGATTGCATAAGGGACCGCATCAGTATTTTTTTTCTCTTTTCATGTATTTTACCTAGGGGGTCAATTCTTCGGAATGTGTAGGTAAGTCCTACAACTTGACATCGATATTGCTGATCACGACCTTTACATTATCTGACGGAGACAAATCATCAGACCACGCATCGTCAAAATTATTTCTGGCCGAAGAAAGCGGGTTTGCGCGTCACACGCCATATTATTATCCTTAGTCGGCACACACATGACAAGCACGTCAATTTAGTGATGTCATGACCTATCGGTCGTGTTAGGCATACATTCGTGCCCCTACATACTAATTTTCAAGTATACCAACCTACCAAGTGAATAAGACGCGAGAGTTACGCGGCTCATTTTTTACTTTTGGTACCGCGGCCACACCGACGGACACAATCCGCTTCGCATGAAAAGGCTTGAAACAGCAGAGTGCGGGAGGCAGCCTTGTAAAAGAAATCGAACGCACGAAATAAAAGAAAGGATATGAAGGGTGCAAACGCGTTAGCATGAGTTATATATCCATTTACTACGTGCACATATCTGCTACGTTCTCCTGGTTATCTTTGTGATCTCCAGCTCATTATCTTCTGCAGCACGTTAACGTTCGTTATTCCACACGAAACTAAACCAAGCACCTTCGCTCACGATGGGTGCGCGCGGAATGCGTTCCTCAAGCGGGCGAGTAAGTGAGGACGATTGCGCTGACAAACCAGCTGAAAGGAAATTACAAAATCCCCGTTTCACACCACAGAAACGCGTTATCTGTGCGTTAAGTCGCTGCAGTATAATCTTGCATTGACGCAGTAATAAATATTGCCCGCATTACCGCAATGTTGGCTAATAGAGGCCAAAATATCAGGCGCGCAGCAGACGCTCGCCGCTTTCACGCGGCTTCCACCGCGGAGAAAGCCCACGGGTCCGGCACGGCAGCGCCGCGGCGTGGCAGTTCACCGCGAAAGGCCCTCACTCCTTCCATGCATTCGCGCGGTGCTTTGGACACTCCACCTATTCTAGGTCACTGTATACATGACATGCAGATCATGATTTTCATATTACCCTCTGTAATCTTGTTGACCATGCAAAAATATCTCATTATACCAATTTCCGGATATATCAAGTTAAGAAAACAGCCTCATAATAATAATATCTGGGGTTTAACGTCCCAAAACCACGATATGATTATGAGAGACGCCGTAGTGGAGGGCTCCGGAAATTTTGACCATCTGGTGTTCTTTAACGTGCACTGACATCGCACAGTACACGGGCCTCTACCATTTCGCCTCCATCGAAATGCGACCGCCGCGGCCGGGATCGAACCCGCGACCTTCGGGTCAGCAGCCGAGCACCGTAGCCACTGTTGCACCGAGGCGGACAAGAAAACAGCCTCAGGAGCACTACGGCCATGGCTTGTAAATCACACTTTTCATGACAAGTTATTCCAGAGTTTCATGATATGACCAGTCATTCATGTTCTTCATATAGTCATGATATGCCATACCAATTTTGGTATAAATCCCATTAACGATACGGCCAGGAGAGCACAATGTCGTAGGCAGCTAAATTGATAGATAGATAGATAGATAGATAGATAGATAGATAGATAGATAGATAGATAGATAGATAGATAGATAGATAGATAGATCATGGCCTCCGAGATGGCGGGCGCGCGGCGGGTTTCTCTCCGGCCGTCCCAATCGCCGCGCTCCCCAGCTAAAAAACGTACATCGCGTCACGCGCCCGGCTACCGCGAGGTGGCGCATTCACTTGGGATTCCGGCGGCAGCGGGGACCGCGGCAGAATCGCAGAGTGCGCGGGATTACAGCGTGTGCATGTTTTTTTTCTTTGTGGTGCCGTAATCTTCGTACAGTATTTGCTGCGTAGATTCGTTGTGCTTCGTTCTGTGCATAGCTCCTATTTTTAGTTTACATTTTAGTTGTACTTATGGTATTCTATTCATGCAGCACTGAGCTGTCTCATGCGAATAATGCTTTTCTTACGTCTTTGCATTTTTTGTTTTATTTAATTACCTCGCATGCATTGCAGTGCAATGATCGTTGCGCAGTGTTTACCAGCAGCTTTGCGTGCGTGATTTTTTCATGATCTTAGTTTTCGCTTCAGTTTTACGATGTATATTGACTGCATGACGGCCACATTCTGCCACTTCCCTCTGTGCGGATAATGCTTCCTTTATGCCGATGTCACTTTTTTACTTCTTTACGCTGCTGTGACGGCATTCACCTGTTATACAATGCCTGTAAAGCATTCCGTATAGAAGGAAGTGCCTGCAAGTTGTTAATAAAGGAAGTATAAACAAAGTGTTCCTAATGGAAAATTTGAGTGCTGCTGTACGTGTGTTTTCATTTGGCTATATGTTGTTACACCGAAGGAAAAAATGCACAAAGGAAGCAAGCACCGATACCTGCTTTTTTGCGATACTGCTTCCAAACGGACAGCTTCCGTCGCAGGCCTTAAATCTAGCTTACAACATTATCAACATATCTATTGTGAGCTCGGGGCCAGTGGTCGGCCGAAGCCCTCAGAGAACACGTAGGCGACAAGAAAAACGCGTTTAATTTACGAAGGCCCGGCAACGACTGATCGGTCTTTAGCGGCAGGGCGAGCGCGAGCCCCGGGCGTCATCACGCCCAGCCTCATCATCGTTCTTTTTTTTTTCTTCTTCTTCGCTAGCGCCCCCCATACTATACAGCCCGCAAATTCCGAAGCATAGTAAGTTTCTAGCACATGCGGATCTCTTGCAGAGGCATCGCTTTTCTAAGTGCTCTAATAAAGGCGGCGCAAACTTACAGCAAAAAAAAAAAAGCCCATTTGAGAATCGATAGGCCCCGGCATTGCATTGGCCTCTCGTACACCTTGACCAGACATTTGCAAATCAGCGCGAGGTTAATAAAAGCGCAAAACCATTTGTTTCATCGCCACATGCAAGCTGCGCCAACAGCGCGGCAGCTTTTCCGATCCCAAGTAAGTGCGCCGCGGTGCGGAGAAAAGAGCGGGCCACGCCCACCTCGGGAAATACGCTCTCTCCGTGCGATTGGGACGGCCGGAGAAAAACCCGCCGCGCGCCCGCCATCTCGGAGGCGATAGATAGATAGATAGATAGATAGATAGATAGATAGATAGATAGATAGATAGATAGATAGATAGATAGATAGATAGATAGATAGATAGATAGATAGACACGCTCAAACTCGCCGAAGTTCTCTAAGAACTGCTTCGCATTTAAAAATCTAGAAACGTCGGCCACTCTTACAGACTATCATCAACCAAGCGTTAGCACCTCTCACTGTGGGTAAGGTTGCGTGCGCTTAACCTCGTTTTTCAAGATGAAGCGATGGCGTCAAACTGGGCAACAGATACCACCGGTGGTGGCTGCTATTCTTTGGAGCCACCCACGACCTACGTAGCCATCGGTCAGCAGCCACTCTGTGCTCTCCACCGTGGCTCTGGTCACTGTGATGGTGTTTGAGGCCCTTATACAATACAGCGAAAGCTGTTTTGAGATCACAAGGGCTGATTTTGGAACCGTAGCTAAACGCCGCCGCCATCGCTGGTGTTCGTAACCGCCATCGCGAGACATAAGAAAAAAAATTTACTACAAAAATTTCTAGAAATGGATGAGATTTGAAACCGGCCCTCTGCGTGGCAGTCGATTATTCTACGACGGAGTTGGTGGTGCTTCAAACTCCTTCGCAAAAACACCCTAAATAGGTGTTATGTCGGGCAAGGAACCATGTTAAGATATGTAATATAGCATATTAGAAGAGTAAAATAACAAACAGGTGTCACACAATGCGCATTGCGTAAGCAGTGGGTAGTTTAATAAAACTCTTTGTTGGGCTAGTTGGTGCATGCTTACTGAAATACAAATAGACGCAAACCTTCGAGGAAGAAAATTCTGTCTCTAATTTTCTTCCTCGAAGGTTTGCGTCTATTTGTATTTCAGTAAGTGGGTCGTTGAATGCTTCCAATCTATTATAAAAGGCTCAGCCATAATTCTTCATCACCATCAGCCACAGCGCAAACAAAATGCACATAATGTCTTACATATGTGTTGCGGGTACCCACTTACCCGCAGAATAACGAATATTCGCATAGTGGGTGCTTCCCTACTTCATGAAAGTTGCGATGGTTTATGGTCTAGTAGAACTTTGCATGTGTATTTGTTTTAGTTGCCCCAAGAGAATCTACAACGGGCTCTGCGAAGGACGCTCTTCCAGCTATTGATATGACTGCGCTGCGTGTTCTGCGCAGGCCTGGCGATTTTTTTCATTTCTTTGGGACTTCGACCTCACGGCATGGGCGAATGACTACGCGAAGCGGCGATATTTGTGTGCACAAATGCCCAAAACCATATTCCAATTTCTGAACCAGCACATCGCCACGATCAGGCACGTCATGCTTACACAAATGATTGCAATAACTCATTCTGCATACATCCTAAAGCGTTTGTCGGAGAAAAGCCAAAGCGAGAAAGCCTGCGTGTGATCACAGTACAGTAGGGCGAAATGTAAAGAAAAATTATGAAGAGGTAAATGATAATGAACAGTTCATTAGGCACAGTCCCATGTGTAAATTAGAATTTAACTAACTGGATGCGCGGTTGGCAGTAGGCGAACTACATGGACGGGAAGTGCGTCAACTAAAAACCAAGTGTTATCCCGTGGTGGTTAACACTGAGAGGTGGAAACGAAAGCTAATTTCATACCGCGGTTTCTGCAACAGGGTGGCACCCGCGACGGAGGTCTAGTGGTTATGGTGCTAGACTGCTGACCTGAAGGTTATGGGATCGAATCCCAGCCGCGGAGGCTGCACTTTCGTTGGAGGAGAAAGTGCTTGAGGCTTGTGTACTAAGATTTATATGCACCTTAATGAACCCCATGTGGTAGAAATTTACGGAGCCCTCCACTACGGCGTCCCCTCATATTCGTATCGCGGTTCTTAGACGTTAAATCACAACAATTCTTACAAATGAAGTAGGTCACAAAAAAGAGTTGCAGTGAGTTTATAGTTAGGCATTGCACGGAAGTCACGTATCGGAAGCGGGAGATGACGCCAAGGTGAAGAAAGATTGAGTTGACGTAACGGAAGCGGAAAAGGTGAGGCGTAATGCTGATGCACTTTTCTTTTGGCATTCATCCCTAATCGCCACTGAACTTTTTTCCCACGATAACGCTGCCGACACACTTGTAACTTTCGAAATCCCTAACTGGCGAAAGCTTGCTCGGTTTCCTCTACAGCACTCACGCGTTCAAACGCGATATCAAGTTTTTCATTATAACCACTTTTTTGCGCAATTGTTCGAGCTAACTAGCGATGTAGCGGTGAATCTGGTCGCTAAGAATATTGTTGGCAATTATCTAGGCATTCGAGTGAACTTTACGCCGATATGACGCATACTGAAGACGCTGGAAACGAATGCATGAACGTTACTTAGCCCTAAATTGTCCTCTTTCAATCCGTGAGTACTGTACAACACGTTGAAACATTGGAAAGCGCTTCACAGATGAAAAGCCATTTAAATCTCGATACGTCAGCTTTTGAAAGCTGGGCTGCAAAAGAAACACTGGCAGGGCGTGTATGCTGTATATTCTGAACACTCTATTGGAGTATACTTTTTCCCTTATTAGTCCAAATAGTTTAATACAAGGCGTATTCGATTGGCCCTAATGGGGCATTTACAGAAGTTTACAATTTTTCACAGCTTTACGATGTCCTGCATAGCCCCCTAATGAGAATAGCGTAGCAGCCGATGTTGACGCCGGATATTTCACAAACGGATCCGCAAATAGTTCGCGCTAGTTGCGGATCCATTTTTCCATGTGTCACAACGCTGCGATTCACCGGGCGTGGAAGCGTGTAACTGCTAATTTCTTGAGAGCAGCAACCCTACGTGTTTCGGGCTGCTACAAATCACGTTCTTATGCTGCACCTGGTAAATTTTATAAGCATAGGCTTAGTGTGTACACAGACAATTCGTCGCATGTAATCTACAGAAGCACTGAATGGTATATTGGTATTCAAAACTGATGTAATGGTCTATAACGCATACAGCTCCCACATTTCATCTTACGTCTTCTTGTGCGGTCAAGAGCTCGTGTTGCTTTACATTAAACAGTGCTTTGCGTGTGAATGCACCGAAATATATTGGCACTTTTAGACTAACTCCTTGAATAATATAGTCTGCAAGTTTAACCCGCAATGGGATCCGCTGCATGTTTTCAATTTATAATTGTGGCGGTTTAACATCCCAAAGCCACTATCTCACTATAAGCGACCCCATAGTGGTGTTCTTTAACTTGCACCCAAGCATAAGTACGGGGGCCTCAAGCATTTTCGCCTCCAACGAAAATGCGGCCGCCGTAGCCGGGCTTCGATCCCGCGACCTTGGGGTGACCATTAGCGCACCACACCAACTAGGCCACCGTGACGGGTCTAGATGCGTTCAGTTCAAGTAAATGTGTCAAATGTAAGTATATTTACTGCACCTGCAGCCTTAGCATTGGCAATCGAATCTTCGAAGAATGCCACATGCATCGGTGGGTAGGAAATTAAAAGAAGGCAGAAGTTCGGGGAAAGACGGAAGCTTGAGGAGAGAGACGTTTCGTGAGCTAGTGGTGTCTCAGGAGCCGACGTTTCGACAAATGGACTTTCCTTCTTCAAGGCTTCAAAGCAGCCTTAAAGCAGACATGTTCACTGTTGTCGAAACATCGGCTCTGTGGCAAACCCTGTTCGCGATTTTTTCGTCGGTGGGCGAGACCATTCGACGTCCCATCCGCTGGCGTCCGGGCTTCGAGCCGAATATTTCGAAAGTGTGCTAATTTTGATATAGCTCTCATAGGATAAGACTCGCGATTAGCATGTCAGCTGCGAGCCCAATGTAGTTACTGCACGACCCTCAGAGGAAGCTAGCGTTGAACAAACGGCCACTATCTCCAATTCAAGATCGCGCGGTAAAGCCTCCTCATGTTCGAAATAGGCCTATATTGAACACAGTTCACGATTAATGCAAATGAGTTCTGCGGAATCCCGCAACGTGGCGGAAGGGTTAATAAAGAGAAAATAGACAACCACCCATTTGTAGCACTTGCTACAAATGAGTGGTTGTCTATTTTCCGGATGGATGGATGGATGGATGCTATGAGCGTCCCCTTTATAACGGGGCGGTGACATGTCTGCCATCAGGCTCGAAAAAAAACTTTCTTTTCGTGTTGGCCTAATGCCTTATCTACAATGATTAAATCTATGTTATTATAGCAAAGAAAAATATAAATTCACGGTCCATCTCTCTGCCTCTTAAGGCGGAATGTCCTTATTTTTCCCATTCTTCATTTTTGTCCTTTATCTCTACTTTTCTGCCACCAATACTCTAACCGTCTCTTACTTATTTCTATCGCGGACATGTTCAGCTTTCCGTTGTCCCTAAAACCCAAGGCTTCATGTAGACTCGTGCCCACACGTATATCTGGGTGGATATCGCCACATTCAATCAGTACATGTTCCATCGTTTCCTTAGTTCCCCCCACAGCATGTACATTGTTCTTCTTCGTTACAGAATCTCGCTTTATAGCTACGCGTTCTAAGGCAACCCGACCTTGCTTCAAACAGTAAAGCGCTTCCCCTTGAATTATCATAAAACCTCTCCCTCCTTATTTCGTTTTTTCCCTTTCGGTAGTCACTGAGAGCCGGCTTCTTTTCCATCGCTGTCATCCAATAACTCCTCTCCGCCTCTCTGACTTTTCGCTTAATGCTCCTTGTTGCCATGTCGCCCACACTGCTAGCCGTATATTTACTGGTGAGCCTCCTAGTTCTTTTTCTCCACTGCGTGTCGACGCTTTTTCTATACAAATACCTGAAAACCTTCCCTGCCCATCTACTCTCCTTCATTTTCCTCAGCCTCTCTTCAAATATAATTTTGCTCTGAGCTTCCCTCACTTCAAAACCTGTCCATCCCATATCACCCTTTACAGCCTCATTTGTCGTCTTCCCGTGAGCGCCCAACGCGAGGCGTCCCACAGTCCTTTGATTTACATCCATTCCTGATTGCACCTCTGGCTTCATGCACACCACTGAGTTCCCAAATGTAAGCCCCGGAACAAGCACACCCTTCCACAGCCCTCGAAGCACCTCGTACCTATTGTATCCCCATAACGCTCTCTGCTTCATGATTGCAGCATTCTTCTTTCCCTTTGTTACCGATGCTTTCTCTTGTACCTCCATATATCTATCCCCCCTCATTTACCCACACTCCGAGGTACTTGTACTCGCTTACCCTCGGTATTTCTTGGCCCTGTATTAAGACCGCATGGTCTTCGTGATCATTGAATACCATCAATCCACATTTTGTTGCACTAAAACCTAGTCCTAGAGCCTCGCCTTCCCTTCCGCATATATCTGCCAGCCGCTGTATATCATCTTGACTGTCCGCAAATAAGACAATATCGTCAGCGTAAAATAGACCTGGAAGCTTCTGCTCAACCATCGCGCCGGCCTGTTTGTGTGACAAATTAAATCCAATGTTGCTACCTTCTAGCGCTGTTTCCATCCTCACCATGTACAGCATAAATAACAGCGGGGACAAAGGACATCCCTGTCTCAGCCCCTTGCTAATGTCAACGCTGTCCTTGCTGCTTATTCCTTCCCATTCTACACAAACTGTATTTTCTCGGTATATTTCCCTCAAAAGCTCTATACAGTCGTCACCTATGCCCACTTCCTTCAATATATCCCACAAAATTTTCTGATTAACGTTGTCATATGCCCCGGTGATGTCTAGATAAGCTACGTATAAGGGCCTGTTTTCTATTTTTGATATTTCTATACACTGTGTAAGAACAAACAGGTTATCGTCTAACCGCCTGTCGATTCGGAATCCATTCTGGAGTTCTCCCAAAATATCATTTTGCTCTACCCACGTTTCTATTTTTAATTTTACTGCCTGCATCGCCAACCGGTATAGTACCGATGTAATGGTTAGCGGTCTATACGAGCGAATGTTATCCTTTTCTCCCCTGCCTTTATAGATTAAGTTCATTCTACTTTTTCGCCAACTGTCTGGTATTTCCCTCTCCTGTAAGCACTTTTCTACGGCTTTCAGCAGTGCTTCTTTAGTGCTATGTCCTAGTTCGTTAATGAGGCTGACGGGAACCCCATCTAAGCCCGGAGTAGTGCGCTTAGGAATTTTTCCTTCGGCCTTCTTCCAATTGAAGTTCTCAAGTACTACATCTTCCTCGGTTGTGCTCTTCTGCATACTTTTACTCACCGGGGGAATCCCCTGGGCGACCTTTTTAAACGAATCGGCTGTTACCTTTCGGATGTAACCTAGCGCTTCATACCCTTCCAATTGATTTCCTCCTTCATCTACCATATGTTGTTGCATTGTGACAGACTTCCTACCTAGCGCTTTTAGGTGGCTCCAAAATAACCTTGGTGCAGCCTTCTTCTTTTTCGCGAATCTCTGTCATCCAGCGTTCACTTTCGCCTTTAATTTTTGCCTCGACTAATTTCTGCACAATGGATTTTTGCTCTAAATATATTTCCCATACTTGGTTGACTTCATCCTGTGGCCGCTTCTCCTTTTTTGCCTGTCTGTGCTGCCTTGATGCCTCACGTCTCTTCTCGATCGCATCCCGGATTTCTTTGTTCCACCAACTTTTTGGCTTTCTCTTTCCTTTCCAAGAAATAGTTTTCTTCTCTTTTTCTATTTCTTTCGTGATTACATGTAGCAGCTCACTATACTTCCAGTTTTGCCTGGAAGTTTGTCTACTCCTTCCTCGACTCTTGCGGCTATATTAGTTATTTGTTTCTCATTTAAATACGAGCTGCCAATGTTTGATTCTAGGTTCTTATTTTCAGTTTTATATCCCATCTGTAATGTTATGCGTTTATGATCACTACCCAAGCTGTTAATGCCTTCCTCGTCTATTCTCATCTCTCTAAGTTTGTCATAGATTCCTTCTGTCATGAGACAATAATCAATGCTCGATTGCCTGTTTCCGACTTCCCACGTGATCTGTCCCTCACACTTAGGCCCCGCGTTAACTATTTCAAGACTATGTTGCTCGCAGAGATCAAGCAATAACTTGCCATTGGAGTCTGAATATCCGTCAAGGTCATGTATGTGAGCATTCATGTCCCCTAGAAGGATTATTTCGGCATCATGACCAAATTATTTAATATCGCTGCTCATGCATTTCACTATCTCCAGATTCTTTTCTCTGCAGTTATTCCCCGTCCACAAGTAAGCTACACCTAGCCACGTTTTCTTTCCACCTACTGTGCCCGAAACCCACAGGTGCTCTGAACACGTTTGCTTCACTCTATCCCATTTTGCTCTGCTATGAATTAGCATTCCAACGCCCCCCACCTCTCCTTTCTGATATGATCCTGTTGCATCCTTCCCAAATATAATTGTCAATATGTGGTGTTTCTTCCAAGTCTCTAAGGTGTGTTTCTGTAACCGCATAAAGACCTATCTGTTCCTTGTTTAACTGTTCCTCAATCTCTAACCATTTTGCCTTTTTTCTGCCACCCTGCATGTTAATGTAACCAATTGCGACACGCGCCTTCTCCCTTCTTTTACCTTTTCTCTGGTTTTCCGCTATACTACCTGTCACAGAGTCCCCCTGGTTGTTGTCCTCATTACACGCTATCCTGGACACCGAAGGGCCCGTGTGCCCCCCCAAAAAAGCTACTGCGCGTCCTGCAAGTCGCCAACCCACCTCATGACCAAGCCTCCTATTGAAGTGTATTCCGTCTCTTCGAAAACCACCCAACCTGTGCACCTCTCTGTTTATTTCCACTACCTCGATGCCTTTCTCTCGACTCATCTGCCATATCTCTTTGTTTGCGTCGACAACCGCTCTTTGCAGGTTGCCGTCACGCACCGGTACCTCCGGTATTGTGCATACCACTATCTGCACCTGAGGGGAAATGGCGCGCATGTCATCGACCCCTTTCGCCAATGTGGTCGCTAGTTCAGCTGATTCGTCATTCAAGACGTCGTTTAGACCTCCCGCAATTACCACGAGGTTACGTCCATTAGCTTTAGCTGCGAGTTTTGCGCTAGCTTGTCTCATCACTGATCCCAGCCTATGTCCCGGGAACGTCCCTATTAAAACTCGTTTGTCGCCTCTCACCCTTTCCTTGACTGCTTCTGCGCATCTAGCTAAATTCGAGTCCACGGCCATTATCACGTGCTCCGACTTTTCTGCTGGACTGTCCCGCACCTGGCCACTGCCTCGGTCACCAGCTCGCGCAACCGCCGCTGTATTGCTCCCTCCCATTCCCAAAACCACCTCGCGGAAACTGGGTCCTGTGACCCCTGCAGCTGTCTTCCCCAAACCTGTTTCCCCCCTTCGCGTCTCCCACTATGGGGGTTGATGCCCTCCTGTTCCCGCCGTCGCTTGCTTCCTTGTCCACCATGACTGCCTTCGCTAACCCTTCCTCAGCTGACTTAAGCCTTTCTCCCATAGCCATCGTTTTTTCTCGCTCTGTCGCCAACGCATTCTCCAGCTCGGCGATTCTTACCATGAGCTTATTCTGGGCAGCCATCATTATTTCCATTTTCGCCTCTAACACACATTGCTTACACTTGGCATCAGCTGGTTCTGTCTTGTCATCCGCACAAACCTCTATTTTCCATCTCATTCCGCACCCTGAACACTTTACGGTCTTTTTGACCATGGCTAGATCGTTCACCCTTCGGATTACATACACTCAAAGCCAAAAGGTACCACAAAACTCCGCCAGTATGCTTCAAAGCACTTGTGTACCCTTCAGCCACGTGGTGACCGAAAAAAAAAGCCAGGCGGCTGTCACACAAGAAACAGTACAAAGTTATAACCCCAATTAAGCTTCAATCTAGTGGCTTATGTACTCATATAACTAATAAAAGCAAGCTCGAATCATGCAGAAAAAACTTATCTGTCGCTGTCATTCCGGAGCCCACGAAAAACACGTCCGTCCTCTAGCGCTCCAACCGCCGCATATTAACCTTTTCGCCACCTTGCGGGATTCCGCAGAACTCGTTTGCATTACTCCTGTCTATGTGCTTTGAGTTGTCGATGAATTCGCCCTCGCACTGCCAATTGCTAATTCCTGGTTAGCTCAATTGGTAGAGCGACCGCCCCAGATAGGCGTTGGTCCCGGGTTCGAACCCCGGACCAGGACGAATTTTTCGGCAACTAAGAAGCTTTTCTTTCTGAGAAATCCGTACGGATTTCCTTGTGGCTTCGTGCTACAAATGGGTGGTTGTCTATTTTCCCTTTATTAACAGTTCACGATGTGGAATGTGATAACATGAGTGACGTCAACGCTTGACATTACAGGCCAACTGCAACAGAGTAGCTATGGAAGAACATACGGACACAGGATCCTGCCTGCAACAATTGGCCTGGATTTATAAGCGGAAACGTCAAGAACGATTGAGAAAGACGCAGTCCTCAACATGACCTTTGAGTTGCGGGCTCGCTATAACATCCCGAAAGAGTTATGCCTGCACATGGTACGAGCGACAACCACCAGGCGTTTGGTGTGCCACCTAAGGTGCCATTTGAGTTCATTACACCCTTTTGGAAACAAGCAATCGCCAAGGCACGCCGAATTCAGCCCAATCAGTTTTCAATATGATATTAGTGGTAGAGGCTGTGCAACGAGTGCCCTACACGTAAGTAGAGTGTACTAGAACAGGGGAGTGTCCGGAACGATCTATGAAATGTGAAGTCCTAACAGGGTCAATCCGCTTGTGGCGCTGCAATCGGTAGTCTGTAATGTATCGTCGTTTTAACTGTTGCGCGCGCCTCCACCAAAGTGGTGCAGAGGTAGAATGCCCGCTTGCCACTCGAAAAACCCGGGTTCAAATCGCAGCTGTAGATGTTGAGTTTTTATTTTTTTAGTGTAACTTCTTATAGCTGTATTGTTTTCCTTGTTTCTTATAACTAGCAGCAATTGGTACGCATTGCCACAGAAAGTAACTGAAATGTGAAGTAAAATACAAGATATTTGACGAAAAGTGTAATTTGCAGCGCCGCTGCGCGGCGCTCAACAAAAACATAAAGTATGCCCTCCGGGATTTCTCGTATTCGCAAACATCTCCGAGCCATGTTTCACGTCTTTGTTGAATGCCGTGCGGTGACGCTGTAAATAATTACGCTCACTGTCAAATTTACTGTATTTTAGTTTATGCACATTCTATTTGATACAAGTGCTTCGATAAGCCGGTTTACGCCGGGAACACGGTTTTCGCCTCTTTCCTCACATAAGCCATTCAAGTACAACTCGATGTCGTTCAGCGTCGACACGGCGGCTATGTAATCAGCAGCAGCGCTGCAGAGGGCTTCATCGTAACTGCAGAACCTTAAGCGAAGCGAAATGACGTGGCGGCACGCGGCCAGTACTCGGATGGCTGTGCAGAAGACCGTCGGTTCGGGAAAGTGCAAGGAACTGAGCGTGACGGCTCTGGATTCGGGATACAACGAAAGTTCTTGCACGTCCTTGAGGCCAACGTGATGAACTTCAACGACCACTCTGTATTGGATTTTGCGAATTATGGCATAGACTGCTTGCAGGCAGCCGTTGTCTGAAATGATGCGTACTGTCACGGTTGCAATGGAAACGTTGACTGAATCGCGTGAATGAACAAGGAGCACTCGTAATGAGTGTAGAGTGACAGACCCACGGTCAGTCTTTCTAAGATGCGGTTCGTTTTCAGACCCGGCAACCATGGTTTGATTACGCTCATCTCGAATGGCCCCTTGTCAGATTGATAAGCCCAGCTGCCGCAAACTGCCGGTATCGCAATTCCAGACTACAAAGGTGCTTGTTCGAGGCGACCACAAAGGCGAAGGACCCGATGTCGACGACATGGCGTAACGAGTGAGCCGTCAGCTCCTCCAACGAAGTCACTTCGCAAATAGCTCGAACTAAAGTGCGCAACAATTCCAGGGTGTTTTCTGCAGTCATGCCAGACGCATTGAGCAACAATTTCTTCAGCGTCGCCTTCTTTTCTGCCAGGTACCGGACAAAGTGCTCAGTCCTCTCCTTGCACTATTCGCCTCGTGTGCGACCGATGGCGGCGCTGCGAACGGCGCTCCGGTGACGCAAAGGCGGGGATTCGGCTTTTGTCGTCTGCTACGCTCTGGCTAAAACAGCAGCATTTTTATTATAGTTCGCTCGCGTCGCACGGCGTTCCTCGACTACTAGCTGCATTTTCTTGTAATGATATTTATTGAGATGACTGCTAGCATTACATGAGTTTAAGAAACGTTAACATTTAACATATCTTCTGTATACCGACAGCCATCGTGGTCAGGTTCATACCCCCGAGTTCGTAGCGTCGCTCACTGGGCTGGATGGCGTTGAAATAGCTTACATGAGAGCGCGAACGCCCGCGCCAAGTGAGTTAAAGAGAGTCTCCGCTGCTTTGAAATCGCAGCGCGATCAATTTTGCGGCTTATTCGCAAAAGTCAGCGTTGTGTAAACAGACTTGAGATGAACGAAAATTCACGCTCCACTCCCAATTGTAGTCATGTGGACTTGTGCAGACACGACAGCCGACAAAATGAAATCGATAAGTTCATCGACCACCGGGTTATTGCGGACCACTAGCATAGACTGGGCGAGCTGGATGCAAATAACATCGCTCGGAATGAAACGCCAGCAGTGGTGCAGTTCGCCTCTTATGATTAGAGATAGATACGTTCATGAGCCGCATTCATGTTTTCGATCGCGCAGTGCTGCCTACTCGACTGTGCGAGCCTGCCAATGGTAATGACAGGATGGCGCGCACTATATTTCTAATGCTTGGGCAACGCGATTTGCTGCAGTGTTCGCGTTTCACTTGATACCGATAGTACAGCTTCATAAACATTAGGAAATCGGCGAATGTGTCCAGGAAGAGGAGAAAGAGAGCTCTTTCCCACCATTCTTTTGGCCCCTGTGGCTGATCATTGTGATTCTTTACCGTGCTGTAACAAGATTGAATATTTTAAGGTGGGAGCCTTAGATTCCACATAAATTGCGAAAATTGACCGTCGGCGTTCCGCGTCGCCAGCATCAACATGAGTGATGCGAAAATTCATCACATGATCACGTCATCATGACATCCCAGACCGACAAAGTTTGTGACGTCGTAACGTCATGTCACATGATTACGTCATCACATGACATCGTCGCTTTGTATTGCCTCCGTGATTGGTGGGCCGATCTCGGAGGCGATGCAAAACCAGGTGATGTGTAGAAAGCTTCAATGCAAAACCACGTTACGTCCCGAAAGCATTCGGAGGGGGGGGCGGCGAAGGAACAATACATCGACTCAAAAAAAAGATGGCTTTCGCCTTCGAGTCAACTTAGGCAAATGCATAAGGAACTCGAGCCTCTTTAGTACAGTGATCGCACCAAGCCACATCAGGAGTCGACCGTTGAGACTGATTTACAGTATTTTATTGCAAATACATCTTTCGATGCGAAAGCTTTATATTTATCAACGTTAGTATGATTACACTAATTCTGTTCAGCATATTTTCAGACCACCGTGAATGAGTGAACAAACGTCCATTTATTAACGTAAGGATTAAAATATGTTAAAAAAATAGAACAAAAACAAAAGAAAATCACTCCGGACAACCTACCGATATTTCATATCCCCGTCGTGCATCCCCTTTAGACTCACCCTGTTTATTTCGTGTTTCAATTTAAAGTACTTACGACGCGCTTACACAGCAGCTGCTAAAAATGTGTATTTAGTCAAACGTTGTTGCCGGTAACGCCACTTAATTTATTTGAATGACATCACACGTCGTTTGTCATGCGCTTAAAACTCCGAAAATAGGAATTGAACCGAAGGCACAGGCTTGGCAACCGAACACGCGCAGCACGCGGTATACATTTATTGCGCTTTAACGCAGACATGGAAGCTGAATCCCGAACGCTGAGTCAGTTATAGAAAACGGGCAGGAAAGTCATTTTGAGTGCGCCACGGCCATAGAACAGTCTCGAAAAGAAAAATTCACCATAGAAGCAGATGTACACATGGGTGGCTAGCAGACGACAACAGGAGCAATCGACATAGAACGTGCTCCTGACGGCAACTCCACTCGATTTTGCTGTACATTTTGCTTGAACATTCAGTACAAATTGCTTTATCAACTCGCCCACCAATGTTTCAATCAATCTAGTAACGTTGGTTTCAATAACGCGAGCGCGATAGACAGGCCGGCAGCGTTGAGCAGCCTTCACGTAGCGAACGCGCGCGCGAAGAGCTGCATCCGAGTCCTCTCCCTGACGTCACACGCGAGAGGGCGCCACTCCAAGATCTCGAGGCGAATAGTGCAAAAATGTTGGACCCGACTGCGAGTTCGGTGACGCTGTTGTTCTTCACTAGTGCAG
>JALIZH010017652.1:0-34299 GCA_030522465.1 Rhipicephalus appendiculatus
AGAAATTAACTCAACATATCCCGGTTTCTTATAGGTGACCGCTGACATGTCGCTAGTAGTAAATGGCAACAAAAGGAGTGAAATCATTTATTCAAAGTAGCTATGTGGAACCAGATTGCTTATAAGCATATCGTCCTAGCTTACCTTTTGTAGAGGCTCTCGGCCTGTATGTTAAGGTTCATGCTGCGAAGACTTCTAACTGCGTTCAAGAGTGCCACGGTGTGGTTTTGCTGGATGTCGAGAGCGCGTTGGTACTGTGCCATGGCCTCTTCAGCGCGCCCTGTACAGAAAAGAGAGTATTGTTACCTGAAGAAGAGCAATAAACAACGGTGTATGCCACCGAGCAATATAAGCTAACTTAGCTGTTTTATGTTAGCCTCGATACGCCTGTCATGTGAGAGCACCTCATGACGTTTGAATATTTCGGCTTCCTGAAACCATATTGCATTTAAATCATTGACGACAACGGATGGTATGTAAGCTAACCATGTAATCTCTTAATATTAAGTTACGAAACGTCTCCGTCGTTCACATTCCGCTCGATATGGCGCTTATAAATTAAAGTAGGAGCACGTGAAGTTTATTATGAGTTAAAGCAGCGGTTTTTAAATGATAAATAATAAGGAGAATAATTTTAGGGGTTTTACGTGCGAAATCATGCATGTCATTATAAGGCACATCATTGTGGAGGGCTCCAGAAATTTTGACCATCCGGTGTTCTTTAACGTGCGCCGACAACGCACCACACATCGGTCTCCAGAATTTCACCTCTATCGAAAGGCGACCTCAGGGGTCAGAACCCACGGTCCAACGGTCTTCGAGAGTAGCTGTTCATATAAGGTAGAGCTGATTTCACTTAGGGGTGATTAGAAACATCGCTAGTTATTCAGTTACTGAAAATACAGGGAAAAGACCCTTAAATACATAGCACGACTTCGGATCTGATATATAGGAGCACAAATAACTGTAAAGCCGGCCTCACCATGTGACTGTAGGAATGTGCCGTAGTTGTTCCGAGCGTCGGCATTCCGGTCGTCACTGCTTAACGCCATCTGGTGCAGCCTCTCGGCTTCGGCGAGGTCTCCCGTTTCGGCTACGAGCACCGCAAGCGAAGAGTACGCCTCGCAGAAATCGGGATCAAGCTTTACAGCACGCTCCAGCAGAGTTCTCGCAACCTCCTTATGGCCTTGCTTGCTGTGCATGAAAATCAACAAATTTTTTCTTTGCGTGTTTGGCATGAAGTAAACGCTTGCTGCACAATAGACAGCAGTAAGTCCATCCTTCATAAAAGTAGGTAGGTGTGCAAAAAGGGACACAGGAGACGAGAAGAGATCAGAACAACTCCGTGCAACTATCTCAACTTTCTATCGTTCATCAAAGTCAATGCATCGCGGGAGAATAATTTAGCAGTAATGTCGTCAATCAAAAATTTTCGTTCAGCACCCGTGGTCGAACATTTCAACGCAGTCACTACGCATTATTTTCTATGAAAATGTTGCGAACGTAAAGATTAGCGCAGGCCCCTTTCTAATACTTAATATCAGTTCATACCTGACGGAGAGTTATTCACATCGCTAAAGATAAGTTCGCACTAGCACCAATCTTTACGAAAAGCGGCAGGAGTTCGCGTCAAATTGCAAGAAAATGTACACTTATTTATTTATTTATTTATTTATTTATTTATTTATTTAGTTATGTACTCGTTTACTTACTTCCTTATGTATAGCCATAAAATGAACGCCCTATAACACGCGACTTCAATAGTATGGGATCCGCACTGCGCTAGTTTTTATGGCGTCTTATCGTACAAGAAGAAAGCGTAGATAATAGAAAGACAGCTTCATTTCTCACACCCGGAAATTGCCCAAATGGCTAGGAGAGCGCACTTCTTCGAGAAATCTCGAATGAAACAAATAATCGCGAGACAAAGAGTTTCTGCACATGACAAACGCATCCTGCCAAGCGAGGAACGGTGAGATGTCGCCACACGAAGCTACCAAGACTTACTGCCGACATTGATTGCGTGCCTCAACATTCTAAACATTTGCAGTAGGTAGGTGTGCAAAAAGGCACACAGGAGAGGAGAAGAGATCAGAACAACTCCGTGCAACTATCTCAACTTTCTATTGTTCAACAAAGTCAATGCATCGCGGGAGAATAATTTAGCGGTAATGTCGTCAATAAAAAATTTTCGTTCACCACCCGTGGTCGAACACTTCAACGCAGTCACTACGCATTATTTTCTATGAAAATATTGCCAACGTAAAATATAGCGCAAGCACCTTTCTAATACTTAATGTCGTAAATAGAAAACACTTATTAATAAGGGATTTCCTTTATCAGGAACGCGGTTCCCTCTGACTACTTGTCTATGATAACACTACTGCTTCACTGCTTCACAAGTGGGAATGTAACACGTACCTGTAGATATTGGCGAGGTTGAAATGAGCCCCTGGGTGGTTGGGATTGACGTGCAGGGCGTACCGGAAGTGATGTTCAGATTCTTCGGCCGACGTCAGCACAGTGCCCAAGTTATTGTGTGCACTGGCGTGATCTGGCCACAGCCTGCGTAAAGCATCAGCGACATTTCAAAGTGTACCCTGTTGAATTACGCCTGATCACGCATTTTTCTATTTGTCCGTTACAATAAACAGATACAGGCGTCGTCAGCGCAAGGGACAGTCTCACTAACGATAACAGAAAGCTTTAGTTTTGTATTTTTGTTTGGGCCGTCCCTAGCGTTGTAAGGCGATCCTGTACAAAGGGTTGGCGGCCAGAGACCGTTTTTTTCCGATTTTTGGCTCCTTACCGGGATGGTCTAGTTTGAATGCCCGGATGTCTCGTTTAAGGGCCGTGATGAAGGCGCTGAATTTTGGCTCAAGGTCACCTCAAGGTCAGCGACAACGCGAACTAAAAGCATTGGATGCTTAACAAACAAATGAATAATAAACAAACAGCGCGTAAGGACAGCAACTACTACATATAATGAATGGAGTGCAAAATTCTAGCAACAAGGGACTCACTCTATTGCCAGCCTGTAGTGTTTGATAGCCAAGTCAGAGTTGCCTATGTCCTTCTGCAGATTGGCGTAGTTGTAGTGAATTTTCGCGTTTTCCGGAAGGTCCCTAATGCCAGATCTGGAATAGAAAGAGTACGTTTTTGATGACCTAATGTGCATATATTCAAAACAAGTGAACAGAACGTAACATTGACTCTTTTTTAACATTTGAAGAGTACAAAGTGTAGAACGAACTTAAACTTTAAAAAAGGTGAAAGCAAAATACAAATTGAACTCACTCGAACAGGGCCTCCCTAGATGCCCAGACGCCGTTCCGGTTCCAGGTGCGTACCGCAAAGAGCAGCACTAGAATAAAGCAGAGGCTTGTAGTGCACCACCGGAGCAATCGAGAGCATCGAGTGTGAAGGCGGAAAAGTCCTTCGGCCACCAGTAGAGTAACGCCGATGCTGTAATAATGAACGTTCGAGTGTAGCAATATCGGCAGCATCTAACTGTTAAATGTAGCATCGAACGGAAAAGCTCGAAATAACTGTTACATGAAAAAACTTTTCTATCGCGTTTATGCGAACCTCAGAATATGAGGAACGCGTATTTATGTACATTGAAAAGCAGCTGATTTCTTGCAAAATTAACGCAGCACAAAAAACATTTAAAGCTTACACAGTGGTGTGGTAAATAAAAAAAAAATCAAGAAAAGCAGAAATACGATAAATTATGACAATATCAAAGGCATTAGCGCAAGAGGGACGTTGTTGCCCAAGTGAAAAAAAAAAAACTAATAGCTTATTTGAAGAGAAAACTTTCGTGCATTTTTGTCATACTGCTAAAGGAATTATAAACGCCATGAGTGATTTTTTATTGGGACTAACAAGGATGAAACAGTCGAGAGACTCGAACGGACAAGCAGGGATAAAAATAAGCCTTTACAACCGCACGCACTATGAAATAATGCACTCATGCTGAAACAATTTGTGAAGTCACACACGCACACAAGCGCGTGCAAAAAAAATTTTGAGTAGAAGATTGGGTGCTTTCCCTAGCAAGCCGAGTCTGTCATTGTTCGAAACGGCAAACTACCAACCATGAATAAAACACCGCGGAAAACTTCCTATAGGAGAAAAAAATCACTCGATGAAGGAGTGCCTAAGCAAATGACTTAGTGTGTAGAGTACACAACGCCTTGACAGAAAGTGCATCAGCACTGGTTCGCAAAAAAAAAAAGAAGAAATGAAGAAATGTGCGACCATTCTGTCAATTCACTGCGGAAGGGATGCAATTACGCGAGGATTCGCAGCATGCAGAGACGAGTCTTTTTTTGGGACTTCATGCAAAATAAAGAGAGAAACAGTCGGATAAAATTGTGCGGTAAACAAATATTTCCATCTGCGTTCTTTTTGAAAAGGCTTCTTTATAAATTGACTGGTAACGCCGGGTACACAATAAATGCCGGCAATGTTATTACTGCGTAAATGCAGAACATATGAGAAGTACATTCGACCAAATCTTTAACTATCGTTCGCGGGAAGCAAATTTTTTCTGTGTATCTTCGCCGTATGACGGAATTAGGTTCCAAAAAGGGTGAGGGCAAGTGCATGCCCACATACCACATTCCCACAAAACAATTATTTGGAATTTCGTTCCTTCATGTGGCGCTGACACACAGAAAAGTCGCCGCTGCGCACGATACCTAAAGATTTGGGCGACTGTACAAGCCACATATACGCAGGTGTAGCAAGTTCTAATGTGTTAACGGGCAGCCACCGAAGAACATTCGTGTTCAGTCAAACGCAAAGAGCTTCCCGGATATTCGTCTGTATGTCCATTCAGGACACTTAGTTTAAGTCAGACGAACGCAAACATGCGGGAAAGCGTTACAAGACAGGGCGTGATAAAGCACTTCGTATGATAGCTGTTCGCCTCAAGACACAAAAACATTCTATTTATGCTCGTGTGTATATTGGAGTAAACTCAGCAGTTGTCTATCGCTTGTCCTGTCTACATGCCTCCACTTGCGTAAGTCCAAATAATGCAGAAGTTCGGGGTACAATAAGAGCTTGAAGAGATGAAAAATAATTGAACGGGGGGAGTCACTGGAGTGACTGTACTTGCTCAAGAATGGTTCATCTGTTTTGAATATGTGCTCTTAATTTGGCCTGCTAAATTAATGCGAGTTAGAGACAGTGTTTCCGCACACGTACTGCAGTTTTCAGCACACAAGCGTCGTGTCTAAACTAGGGCATGCATTTTTAGAAAAGTGAACACTCTTGGCGACCAGAAATAGAAATTTAAGGTAGTTTAAAAAAAAACGCTATGTTCACAATTCTATTGCGTAATCATTAGATGCGCCGTTATGCGCAACACATGCACCAAAACTTTGCATCAGCTGTCCCTTCGAAGTAGATGCGTCCGCTAGGGTAAATATGTAATAAAATGAAAAACAAAGCGAACAAAGTAAACCGTAAAAAGAAATAAATAAGAATTTATGGACCAAAACTTCTTACCCTCGCCCAAAATCTGACGCGCTGTGAGTGATAGCCACTCATCAAAACAGCAGTGCTGATTAAGGAATGTTATTTTATCGGCCTCTAAGATTGAAGCACACCTTCCCGCATTACTTGATTTGTGGGAATGTTACAAGCCATTAGAAGCCATTTACCAGCACTTCCGCAAGAGAGTGAATCACGACAGATTAATTTGACACTTTTTCAACAGCATTCATCCGAAATTGCGAGCATTCCAGTGTTGCCTGTAAAGGGTGCTTGGTTCAGTCATACCCATTGATGTGGAAAAGCTATATAACATGGGCACAGGCGGTTTCGTATGGGAAGTATGCCGTAGGAAACAAATACAACGTGCACCGGTCATAAAAAATATGCGCTGCGGATGAAATGAAGCAAATTACCCGATTTATAGGTTTCCGTAACTTACTTTTTGCTTATAATTGTTATTTATATATTTCGTAATTATTTACAAGAATCCTGACTGATACGGGGTCCAATTCTGAACACTTTCAGAAGTATGTAGCTACGTTTAAAATCAAAGCAGATTGTTCACAGACATTATCTTTCTTTTTCTAGAAAACTGTGATTTCCAGAAATAAATAGAGTGAAAGTTCCGTTTCACGAATTCAATTCGATCAATTTAGTCATAGCGCTTTTCGAACAACTTTCGTTATCTCCAGTCAAAGGTATATACCCTGCAGCTGCCATTTACACTGTTTTGAAGCGTGCCTGATAAAGAAAACTATTCTGTACCTAGGAATGTAGAGAACTCTCTCTGCCACGACGAAGCCAACGGTCACGAAGAGGTTCGACGCCGGCAGAAAAAGGAAGCAGAGTCAGCAGCAGTGGCACTAGTAGTCTTAATGATGGCTCGTGCAGTCGCTGGACATTGTTGTAACAACACTGTTCTCTTGATCCACTGGTAGCCTTCATGCGAAACATAAAACGATACCCAGTCTCTTAAAATATTTCCTGCCACGTTAGCATACTGCTATCGATAGCAGTTTCACGCAGTGCATCTCGGTCCAGTAAGTTTCACGTCAAGACACGCACATACAAACACACACTTTCATGCACGCGCGTACAAATGTTATACAGTGATTAAAGTGGCAGAAAGTTTAGCTAATTGATGAGGATTTATCATGAAAAAAAGGTGAGGATTCATCATAAAAGAAGGTAAAGAGTGTAGACACGAATACAATGCAAGAGACCTAGACAGTGTTTGTGCTGTCTCGTTCTCTTTTTTTTTTTTTTTGCGTTCGTTTTGGCACACCTAACCTTCGTTTATGATGAATTCTTCGAGCTTACAAGTTCATTTTCGTGTCAACTAGCCAGGACACGAAACTGAACTTTAGGTTCAATTAAGCGGGATTCGGCATATTGGTAGGTCTTAATAAAGAATCTTTATTCATTCATTCACCAGTTTTTATAGCAATGCGTAGAATTAGAACTGCGAACCGGGCTACCTTGATATGGTTTGAGGTAGAGGGTACAAAACGGCGCAAATACAGGGACAGGGACGCAGAGGTTTGCATCTTTGCAAAGAAGTGTTGAGGGTGCCACATTTTCGTTATTTTTCCTGCCTTCATGACAGGTTGCTGACCCTCTGTCCCTGTATTTGCACTGTTCAGAACCCAATACTTAGAACTGCCGGGTAGTCAGAAGAAACAAAAGCAGGTTACTGGCTCCCTGACAATGAATCATTGCATGTTTCCTCTAAAGCGAAGCTATATGGGGATTCTGATTTTGGAAGTTGGAATGTCTTCAACATGTTTACGAAACAAACACTACCGCATTAACTCTCTCTGCGCCGAAATAAACAACAATGTTCAGGCTCATGCGTGATCTCAAAATCACTGTGACCAACAGACCATACTATTCGCTTTCTCACGGCTAAAAAGAAGTGGGAATAACCGCGCGACTATCGGTTAATTGGTTAATTCATGTCAGACAGCAACTGTAAAACATAATTGAAACTCACGTTGTCTCTCCTGTTCGAAGTGGTCAAAGCCCGCCAGCCGAGAGCCAATAGCGAGGCGAGTATCGCCAGTGTAGCCAGATTCCGGGAATCAAATGGTGACGTCACGAGATGAATACTGCCCATCTGCCAATCGTATGACAGGGTATGTGGACACAACACGAGCCAGGCGTTGAAGGCACATAAGTAGCTGTAAGTGAGCAGCCTGTCATGAAGGAAAGAAAAGAATCAGGATGGCCGGTTGTCGATACGCATTTGCACGACATTTGTTAAAAGAAACGGCGCCACAGATTTTTGTTTGTGCAATACTGAACATCTTCTGTTTCGGTAAAGTGAATTTAACATGTGTTCGATCATATCTAAGAGCCCCTAAATGGGCTGTAACTTTGCTAATATGTTATAATGTCGATATTAATGTAACATCGTTGCTTTTTAGATTCTCCAAGCACCCGCTTGCCCCTAAATGAAAGCCTCCAATGGAAAGAAAGTTTGTTTTTTAAATCGTTCATCATTTAAGGCAAGCGATATATGACTCATAGTCGTATATCAGTCGATATACGTATAATGTTGTATAAGCAGCCACAATGAACGTTTTCTCAGGAAAGCGCTGACGAGCCAGCTCAAATATGTTCGTGATCGAAGGACCGTCGAGCTGTTAGACAATTCAAATTTCAAAGTCATTAATGCACTTTCATTTAACGTCGCATGATGTAGGATATTGCGTAACTTCTGTTAGCCGACTTTCATCGGTACTCTCACCTGGTTGTGCGCATCGACGAAAACGACGCTGGGTTGTCCATCTCAAAAAATTCGGGAAAGCTTCCTTGTATAATCCACAGCCTGAAGAATAGGAGCGATGCCGTCTGCAGGATGAAATAAGATATGATACCAGAAGTTAACACTATAGAAAGTACTACATATTTTTTTTCACTTTACTCCTTGCTGCTGATTGCATTGAAAACACCATCCTTTTGATAATTTCGTGCAAGAAAATGATTCTTATCCACCCAACAGTAGCGCGAATCCGTGAACTAAACAATTACGCGCTTCCTAAAATGAAAGGTCGGGAGTTGAAGAATAATTCGTCCTCTTTAAGGATCAAATAATTTTTTGGCGGTCCAGTCGAGGTTTAGTCTGAGCGTGCGACTAAAAGGCAGGAATTGTGAGTAGTTTAGCAATTGCTGCTTTTTTTTATTGAGGCAAAGGCCTTACATGCCTCATAAAACACGAAAATTGATCATCGACGTCGGCTTCAACAGATGTGAGACAAAAAAAATTCATCACATGATGACGCCATCATGACGTCATAGATCGCCGAAATTTGTTACGTTAGTTTTACGTCAGGACATCACATGTCGTGGCGTCTTATAATGTACGCCATCACATGTCATCGTTGTTGGCACAAAGGTGGGCCGATCACGGAGGCTGTGCATAACCCGGTGATGAGCAGAAAGTTTTCGGTGCCTCCGATCATAGAGGCAGTGCGAAACCACGTCGGGTGTAGAAAGCTTTCTGAGTGCGGCGGTGGGAGGGTCAATATATCGAGTGCAGAAATAGGAAGAGATGGCTTTCGCCTTCAAGTAGTCTTAAGGTAGGTCACCACCTTCAAAAACGCATTTTTTGAAAAAAATTCAGTTGTTGGGATTTTTTATTTTCAAGTTCCCTGTCCATTCAAGAAGATTTAGAAAAAAAATAATGCAGTTATATTAAGCCATTTGAAAGTTATGACCATTTTTTCAACACCTGCTTTACACATCCGAAACTGAAGGATTTCGATTCGACATCTACCATCTCGTCATAAATGTTTTTCGCGTACATATTACGTAATGCTAAGGTGTTTAAGAACATTCTAAAGCTTGTAGAACATGATGTTTTCAATTTATTTTAAAATTTCCTCTACTCGGCTGCGGCACTCTATTGTTTAAGTTGCGCGTGCTCTCACTCGGCAGTCTGTGTTCTTTTTGTGTGCCATTTCGAGCTCTTGGACTTAATTCTGGGTTTTCACGGAGAAAGTTATAGTACTTATGAAACATGGCGAAGTATAGAACGAAACAGAAGCGTTTATGAAAGTTAGGGAATCAATATTCCAAGTGTGGACCCACTGTGGAACACGGGGATGAGAGTCAGCTGGAGACACGAAACGAGCTAGAAAAAAAATGTGTGCTTCATCTCGCTCAAAAGAAGATTATGCCGCTTCAAAAGAGGTCCCAAGCTAAAGGCCTGGTGAATTTCAGGTCTATTGAATGTTTCTTTGTTTCATAGACATTCGGTTCAAATATTTAAAGCCATTTTTCTCAAAATGTGATTTCTCGCTTCCTACAGTTACGCGAACAATGATAACCGTCTTTCTAATAAATATTTTCGCATAAAATTTTTTGTGCTGTTTCTTTATAGGTGGAGCTGTGCATTCAAGCAGAATTATTGAAAACTAGCGGTAACTTTTTGTACAGTGGCCAACTGTGAGCAAAGCAAACCTGCCAAATATCAACTTTTTCAGTCTTTTTATGATAACGTACCCAAGCTTAGAGATATGATGATCGTGGAGGTTAGATGCACAGAACGTTGTCCTCACTACGTAGTTGCCAAGTCGCGTTCGAATTGCAACAAGAGTTTTTTAGTTATGACTGTTGGCGCAACATGCATATTTTGGCACATTTTGATTTTTATAAATTTTATGTTTTTGATTTTTATCTATTTCATAATCATAAAGCTTAAATTTACCGAAGCCCAACAATCCAAATCCATAATTATAACTTTTGGACCAAAACGGTGAAAGTTTTTCTCGAAGGTGGTGACCTACCTTAATCGAATGCATAAGGTTAAGTTTCCGTCATTCCATTATTTAATTTTTTTTGTTTTCAATGTAGCCTTGCCCTTGAAGCATTATATTTCGTGTGTATAAAAGTCTATTACATATGTGCCGTTAAGACCGGGTGTTCCGTGTGCAATGAAGTAGTGTCTTGGGGAATCTGTCATCACTTTATAAATCATGATCTTACTAGAGCAAGTGACCTTTACCCATATAAACTAATACTTTATATTCAGAAAAAGAAACTTCATCAGCATTCACTTGAGAGCTCCGGCCGATACACTCTCCGAAATCAACCCATACCAGTTCCCTTTTCTCGCACACGTTACGGAGAATGCCTACTAAAATACCAGATACCAACAATATTGAACAAATTTTTAACTATTATCGACTTCGAACTGCCTGAACGTAAATTCAAGAGGCATGTGCGAAGTATGTTGTTAGAGATATAGCATCTGCTTAAACATCACCTTCTATCTTTTGTTATTATGCTTTTTACACATTTTGTTTTCTTTTTGTATAAAATTGTTGTTTTTGCGCGTGTGCATGCTAGATTTTGTCACCCATGTAAAATTGTTGTTTAATTTTTTTTTTTCACTAAAAGGAAAGAGAAGAATTAAGCTCTTATTTTGGCCTATGTATGTACAGTGATTTGTGCTATATTTTTGTAAATTGCTGCTGCTTGTAAACGGGTCCTTGGGCTCTCTCAAGATGTCTCCTGACATCTTTTCGCCTAAGGACCTCCGACTTGATGTTGTTGGAAATAAACTTGAAACTTGAAACTTGAAACGTATACAGCGGTCAAAGCCGGTGGTGCCGCTGTAGCGAAGGCCAACTTGCAGGAACCACAAGAGCTTTCCTATATGGTAATTCTAGACATGTCATGTAAACATTCTAATGTTCTGCTTTCATCGCTGGAACGGAGCAGTACGAACGCGGAACACCTAGCGGTATATGCGACCACTTTAATGTTGAGATGAAAGACGGTGTAAAGGCCACTCCGGGAAGTCGGGCTTAGTTGTAGTCACGTTGCTATCCAGATAATTGTGTGGTTTCACTTCCAAAAACCTTTCCCCGCTTTTGGCGTTTTCTGACACTTCAAATCACACTTCTTGCTCCGAAAGTATTCCATTTCTTTCACGCAAAATGTATATAGAGATCGCTGCGATGCGGTATGCTAATTTTTAGGGGCGAAGCTCCTTAAGGTCGAGGCGTGTCCATCACTCCCCTGGTGTAGCTACGCTAGTGCGATGACGATGACGCTGTCATCACGGCACAGTACATGCAAGGTAACCATTATATGCTATGACGATGACGCTGATGACGATGAAGAATAAGCGCGTTCCAGACCACACATTCTCTTTCTGCCATCACGGCAGATTCATCATTGAATTCGTTACAATTGTCTGCACCGAAGAAGCAGAGCGTCCGGCGGGCGGTGTTGCGATCTACTTCAAGCTGCCAGATACAGCGGAGGATCTACATTTACCGCTCACCAACCAGAGCCATAACGGGGAGCACGCCGCTGTATCACTATGTGAAGAATAAACCATTCTGTATATACTGCATATAATCACACCACCCCCCGTGTTTGTGTCACGTCTTTGTATGATCGAATGGGCAAAATGTACGGAAGATTCACGGTTTACCAGATTTAACCTCCGGAGCTTCGCCCACTCATCATCATTCACTTCGTGGATATGGCGGGATTTTTTTCCACTCCAGCGGAAAAGAAAAATGGGTTCATCGCCGGCACTGGCACTCGCGGGTAGCGACGAAAGAGTGCATATCCTACTGAATTAGGAGTAGCGAAACCTCGTTCCCGAGCTCGAGGCGCTAGCAACAGCACGCGAGCAAACATAGGAAAAGAGTGGCTGTGAGCGTCGGGGACGGGACGAGTGCTCCCCTTCGAACAATAATATCATCACGCTATCTTACGATTACCGAAAGTAATTATGCATGACGCCCACATACGGGATGCGCAAAAAAACTAAGGATGGCGGACATTAGCAAGTGCGGACGCGCCGAAACCAATCAAGGGAAGCACGACGAAAACCAAAGTCTCCGCTTCGCTTTGTTCCATCACTGCCTCCAGAGCGCGACAACCTTATCGATGTGAAACGAGACACACTAATTTGCAGCTGGTACAGAACTATGACGCCTATTGATTGGCATTCGTTGCTTACAAAAGCGTGTTGGCCACCCACGCGAGATGAAACTAGGTCGCGCTCTGTCGCAGACACTATTCTTCTGTGCTTCGCTACAGGAAGTGAGATTTCTTAGCGAGTATAGAGACTGCAGCATGCACAAAGGTACGAGAATAAGTCTACACGTGCCAGAAAACGAACTGTCATGTTTCTTTGTTTTGTAATTCTGTCGGAATCAGTTTTGATGTTAAAGTCATGTTAAAGCACAAGTATGCTCCTATGTATGTATATATATATATATATATATATATATATATATATATATATATATATATATCCCATCTGCCCTTCCTAAAGATAGCAAATAAATAATTTCATTCATTCATTCATTCATTCATGTTCAGAAGGGGTAAAAAACATGCCCTGGCCGCGACGCTGGTTTCACCCGATCAATGCCGTCTACATTTCATAATGCTAGGGAGTGCCGCTATAACGAGCATAACGTGGAGGGAAAATATTTCCAAGTATACAGCTCAACACTATCCGCAATTCTTACCGCAAAACAATGTGAGAGGGTTAGAAACAGTCGCATTTTCATCTGACTGAGTAGTCGCAATCGACTAACCCTTCGCCAACTGCATCGCCATTCATCACGCTAAATGCAGATAACAGCGTTCGGTTTATATACGTCAGCAAGACTCTTCCATCAATGACAGTAACAAGCCACGCACCGTGAGCTCGTACTATCGTGCCTAGAATATACTGGCTAGTGCGCCGTCCGCGGCCTTCCAGGTGGCGACAGATGGGATGAATGCAAGCGGCTGCTGCTTAGAGCGCTGCAGCACGAGTGGGTGCCGTGGCGCCACCCCCTCCTCACAGTCCGCCGTGTTTCAAATCGAATCAAATCAAATAAAAAATTTTATTGCATAATATACATACTGATAATAAACACCTGTCGGACCTGTAGCCAAAGGCTACTTGTCGGTCCGATAAAAAATAATGCACAGGAAATCCTAGCACAGCAGGGAATAGAAAGAAAAAAACAGCACTTGTAACATCTGCAATAAATAAAAAATGTCGATGCTGATTTCTTAAATCAATAGAAAGTAATTAAATGAACCAAGAACTAACATATATTACAGTCCTGAAGAACAAGTTAGGGACTGCATACAAATCGTGCTGCGCTGCCGTCGTGGCGCTCACCAAAACATGGCTTTCCCCCCGATGTAACCAGTAGTGAACTATTTGACTGCGACAAAAAGTACACCATCTATCGCTGTGATTGTAGTAGCGGAAAAAGGTGGAGGTGCGCTTATAGCGGTAGCCAAAAACCTAGAGGCACACATGATACCGGTGAATACTTCCTTATAACTTTGTGCAAATATCCCTTTACGTCATCAGAGTCCTCTATTCTGTGTATGCTAGAGGCCGCCCAACGCGGCGCCTGACTTTTGTAATGAATTGCATGACGTGTTGAATTCACTAGATGTACAATTTCCGCATTCTCATCCGTTCCTTTTGGGAGACTTTAACTTTCCTAAAATTGATTGGTCAGGTACCAGTCCTACTATCACAGAGGTGACAGCGGAGAATAAATCATTTGTTAATTTATGTTTAAATTTCAATTTAACTCAAATGGTCACCGAACCAACAAGAACAGCCTTTACGTCTGCTAATGTACTGGATTTAAACCTGACTACGACGCCAAATTACTGAACTCACTGACTTGTTTTCCTGGTGCTAGTGACCACTGCTGCCTACAATTGACTTTAAATATTGATATTTCACCCCCAACTAAGGTTACCAAGACCATAAGAAACTACATACAAGGGGACTATGCTGCAATAAACACGGAACTTGAACAGTTAATCGATAGCTATATGCCTGGTTTTTTTTACTCATCAGTCGAGCAGAATTAGTGTCATTTTAGAGACAAAATTGCTTCATTGGTCGAGAGACATGTGCCGCTTCAAATGATATAAAAAAAGCAGCGATTGCCATGGTTCACAGCAAACCTGAAAAGGCTTCTTAATAGGAAGAAACGCGTCTTCTGCTCGGCTAAGCTCAACAACAGTGTTTTTCATTGGCAGGCTTATCGCGATGCTCATTCCGCGTATCACTTTTCCATCAAAAATGCCAGGTGGGACTATTTTAACACTGCGCTTCCCTCATTGTTGTCTACTAAACCATCGAAGTTCTGGAAAACTGTCAACCCAATAAAACAAACTGTCATATCACCAGGGTTGCCGTTGGGTAGACTTGAAAAGGAGCCAGAACTCAAGCCAAAAGTAGCCAAAGTAGCCATGCCATTTATTATTATCGCCAAATTTGTAGCCAAACGGAACAGAAGTGGCATTATGAGCAGATTCTGTAGTATTGATCAATAAATAATACCATTTTGAATAAGTAAGACCATAGAAAGCCACCGGTAAGTTGGAAATACATTAAATGAACGAATTTCGATAAATTCATTACGCGTGCATGTATTTTACGTAGAAAATATGAGTTCTTGCCAGACGCAAAGTTATATTAGAATATTCCAGCCAGCAATTCAGTAGGAACATGTAAGTTGAAACAGATTTACGCTGAAGCTGCAGAGCAAATACTGGTTGTAAGTGAACAGGCCAGCAAAATTTTCTTGCAAATGTCTTTTCCTAAGTTTACACGAGATCACGCAGTGCGCTTCAAAATTATTAGCAAAACTTGAGCGTAGCATCACAATATATGGCAGAAAGCTTGAGCATCGAGCCGGCCACGCGTTCGTCACCATGCACGCAACTTCGCCACTCCGTATTTGGAGAGGCGCTAAGCGTCGCGTAAGGGTTCCTCGATGCGCACCAGCCTACTGATGGGTGGAGGACGACCATACGCATCCGCTGGAGCGAGAGAAAAGCTTAAAAACAAGGCATTTCGTCTGCAAAAATGGGAAAAAATGGCTACCTAATGCGCCAAATCAGCACCTTAAAGGTAGCCAGAAAATAGCCATGGCGCCAACTGCAAATTTTTGTCGCCAGACGGGGTCAAAAAGTAGCCAATTTGGCGCAAAGTAGCCACCAACGGCAACCCTGCATATCATTTACTGATTCCAATGGCCGCGCAATGCACAACGAAGAATGTTGTCCTGTTCTTAACAATGTCTTTTCGCAATGTTTTTTCAAACTCGTGTGCAGTTTCGGTGCCGCAGGTATATCACAGCGGGTTTTTTCCAATGGATTACATGACTATAGAATTTGAAGGAATTATTAACTTAATCCGGCGATTTAAGCTGTTTTCTGCCTGTGGCACTGATGAGATAAACGCGAAATTTCTAAAGAACACTGAAGTGTACTGTTCCATTGTATTGTCGCACATTCTTAAGCAGTCTCTACAGTGTGCCACTTCGCCATCTGACTGCAAGGTGGGGAAAGTTATTCCCGTCTTTAAATCCGGAAACCAACCCTCTCCCCTGAACTACCGACCAATTTCTTTAACAATCATTCCCTGTAAGATGCTCGAGCACACAATCTACTCTAACCTCATGGCATTTCTTGAAACCAACGCATTTTTCAGCAAGTTACAACACGGCTTTCGTAAGCATCATTCGTGCGAAACTCAGCTTCTATCTTTCACACATGACGTCATCTCCGCACTAGATCACAAAATACTGGTTGACTGCATTTTTTTAGACTTCGCGAAAGCCTTTGATAGTCTCACACCAATTACTACTACTTAAGCTCAGCACACTGAATATCGACCCTAACACTCTGAAATTGATTGAATGCTTTCTTACTAACCGCGCCCAGTATGTTACCGCTAATAATTGTTCCTCAAGTCCCTGTGCAGTTAGATCTGGCATACCACAAGGTTCCGTTTTAGATCCTTTACTTTTTTTTTAGTTTACATCAATGATCTAGCAAGTAATATTAAGTCATCCATAACCAAATAGATATGAATGTTATTACGTAAATGTCTCAGTGTGGTTATCAAACAAATTCAAGTCGTAAAGATAACCTATGTATAAGTGGCTGTAAAGTTAACATATCGTTTAGAAGTAACCTTCGCTTTTAGAAAATAAAGGTTTACGGCATAATTTCTACTTAATATTTACAAAGGATTATAGTGGGCTATTGGTAACAACATATCTTATGATTTGCAGATGCACAGTCATTCGAAATAGCGAACCTACAGCAACGGCTAGCCAGATAAGGGCGTTTTCCTTTCGAAAGATATACTACAAATCATAAACGTACATGCATGCATTTCATGCTTCCAGCGTCACTCAATCTTAAATGAGTTGGAGTCTGTGAATGCTACACCCAGACGCAGACGGCAGAACTCTGCCTCTTCCTCCAGTGAAACACAAGGTAGAAGCCGCAGCCGTAAAGATGGTACGAGACAATACAATCAATGGTGTGTCAACTTTGATGTCTGCCATTTCTGCAGTGCCATGTTCTGCGCCAGCTTGCTAAAATATTGAGCCGCGTCAATTCTTGATAACGCTCACAACGTCGAGTGCAATCACTGTGCCGTCGATTTCAATCTCACCAATCCTGTTCCCATGTGTAGGGTAGCAAATAGGTTATCTTAAACTAGTCAACCTCTCTGCTTTGGCTTCTGTACTATTTCATCTCATTTACCGGAGCGACTGGGACAAGCGCATGAATACTAAAGAAGACAAAATCTAGTGCAACGATAGCTTTACGTCAAGGCGTCTATTTCTACCATTGCACATCGTACTAGTTCGTGCGACCATTTGCTCAACAGCGCAACATTAAAGTGTGTGTGTGTGTGTGTTTGTGTGTGTGTGTGTGTGTGTGTGTATGTGTGTGTGTGTGTGTGTGTGTGTGTGTGTGTGTGTGTGTGTGTGTGTGTGTGTGTGTGTGTGTGTGTGTGTGTGTGTGTGTGTGTGTGTGTGTGTGTGTGTGTGTGTGTGTGTGTGTGTGTGTGTGTGTGTGTGTGTGTGTGTGTGTGTGTGTGTGTGTGTGTGTGTGTGTGTGTGTGTGTGTGTGTGTGTGTGTGTGATATGGGAATTTTATTTGTGTCGGCATTGCCGTTAGCCAGACAGAGTCATGATCATTTGCTTACGTGCGCATAACATGAGTGCAGTACGCACAATAACAATAATATCTGGGGTTTAACGTCCCAAAACCACCATATGATTTTGAGAGACGACGTGGTGGAGCACTCCGGAAATTTCGACGACCTGGGGTTTTTTAACATAGTACGCACACAGGTGTAGGCGTACGAATAAGCCTTACGCGGCAAACGCACGCTCGTACGCTTTCAGCAAGCCTAGCTTCATTTGTAAGTTCCAGCACTTCGAAGGATCCGCCAGAAAAGAACATTGATTAATATTTTCTAGTTTCGGTGACTTATGAAAGAAAAGTAAAATGTTCTGGCCTCTTCCTATCACTTATGTATGCGAAATGTATTAGCATAATTTAAACATCAGGTGCGCGTTATGATGTGCGCTGCACACGTTGAGTCATCTACGGCTACAAGTTGCATACACAGCTTTTTTTCTCACTGTGCATATGTTTCCCAGCATGTGGGTTTTAATGTAGGGGAATGAAAAGCGGTCACTCACCAGCGCAGCGAGGTAGAGAACTTCACGATCCGTGATGCATCGATAGGCAATGTCTCGTATGAAATGACTGCAGATTGGCCTGGAATTTAGGTACATTTATATTTCAGATGTTTGAAGTTTTGTTTGTAAACAACATATTACAAGCTTTGCTTTTTTTGTAAACAATACTCAATAATGCCCGAACACTGCGATTCAAATACAACATTTCAGATCACTCATTACGATATACGCTGATCATGAATACTGATGTTATACAAACTTTGAAATTACGGCGTAAAATACTCAGCTGAAGATTATTTTTCTCCTAAAAAATAACAAACTCTCTTTTCAACCTGGTCCATATCTACGACCGCTAGCAACAAGACATCATCACCCTGAATCCTTATCTCCATATCAAACAAGAACTAACACCTTCAAGTTTTCTGTTTTTGCTCGCACTATTAACGAATGGAGCGCACTGCTATTATCATTCATTGATCCAGTTGAGTCGGTTGACTTGATTAATTTCTGATGTCCTAACATTGAAGTTGGAGTGTAAGTGTTTATGTGTTGATTTCTCGCCTTTTTGAATTCTGTGTTTTGTTTTGTAATTTTGCCCCTCCTGCTTGGGCCCATGTGGGCCTGCAGTATGTTGCAAGTAAATAAATAAATAAAGTAAATAAATACTTCCGATAGACTAGTACGCGTTGCTTAGCGAAAAAACTTGTGGTACAAAAAATAGAAACAAAAATACAGAAGACACTATAACGCGCCAGAACTGGTGCCCTATCCGGTCTTTTCTCATTCTTTTTTCTTATTCTGTTTGCTCCACAAATCTTTCGTTGGTGTATGGAACAAATCACCCAAGGTTACTCACCCAATGTATGCTAAAGCATGGGTTTTCCAGTTTCGCCCTGGAATATAGCTACCACGAGGCAAAAAGGGCGCTAGGAACTTTACTTCTAAATTTTCGATAAAGCGAAATCAAGCAGCGCTTCAGTTTGGACAAGGTGAGAACGCACTCCTCATCTTTCTTCACCTTCTTGACACGCTGAGATTGCTGTCCGAAGCGCCACTGTTCCATTCAGTTCCAAAATCCAGCGCAGTTCAGCCCAGTATTGCATTCCGGTGGAAGCTGTTTCTAAAGTCTTTCACTAGTAAATATTTTTTGAAGTTAGCTAGCAGTGAGCTTTGAAAGCTTGATTGAAGGCACGAGTACAATAAGTAGCTTCGAACGAATTCTGCCGAGTGGCGTGATGCTCTGAAAACCATAATTAAGCGTGGATGTTTGATGCGCTAGAATCGCGGCAGCAGGTTATCAACATCTGGTATGTGATACGTGCTGAAAGAACGCAATGAGGATTACTTTTATTCGAAGTAAACAGAAGCCCAGAAAGAACTTACCATCTTCGGCGGTGAGCTATATGGCACTGCGCCTGCAGTTCTGAGCGCGTAGATTCAAAGACTAGTGCGCGTATTCTGAGAGCCATGCACAGCGGCAGTACGGTGATGCCTTGCTCCTTGGAGAGCAGCGCGCATACGGACAGTAGACCGCACGCTGCGAGCCACATTGACTTTCGATGACCCCCCTTGGAAATTTCTGGAAACTTGGCACCTGTACCGATAAAAAAAACGACTTAGAACGGATATTTCGTACTTACATTGAACTCTGCTCAATCATTCTTGCTGGCGACAAAAACAGGTGTATTCCATAACAATTTTTTTAAGTAGTAAGCTCTCTACGCACAAGCATGCAAAGTAGCGAGGAGCAGGAGAGCAGTGTTGCCATCACTGGGCGTCACTATTCCGCAAAAAAGCAAGAAGAAATCCCCCAGATTCCGCTAGATTCTAAAACGTATCCACTAAATTTCCTGCTAAGACCTATTTTATTTAAAAGACGGAAATTTCGTATGATGAAAACCTTGATGATTCTTAAAAGCTTCCGTAAACTATGACAGCCGAAATAACGAGTCTTCGAAAGAGTGTAACTAGAATACTAGATGTTTCAGTGCTGCGGTTGTTGTCAACCTCATCACAGATGAGGCTAAAAGTTTTATTGTGAAACTTCCAAGGTGCACAAATTAAGGATGTCATACGATCGTTGACTTGGCGACACTGTGATGGATGATGGAAATGGCAAGGAATTTCGTAACACTAATGTCGGTCGACTCATCAATGATCAAGCTGTAATAGCTGTCCTCAATTTCCTGTGCCAGATCAGCCTTGAAGTGTCGGCCAACAATGTTCTTAATCACGGAACCACACATGGAGCGGCGCATTTGATACGGTCTTGCAGCTTCGCTGTCAGGAAACGACGTCTTATGTAGTTGTGAAGAGTGACCGGCCGTCCTAATTTAGACTGTTCGGCGATAAATAGAGCAGTTTTGCTCTCAGTGGCATTCCCTGGTTGAACTTGCATTTTGTTGTGAATCCCAGTTGCTTCTGGACCGAAGAACTGCCCGCCAGGTCTCTATGCTTCTCGCTGTTCGCATGAGCTTTCAGACCCAAATATCCGCTACCACGCCGCAACTTGTTTTCCGTCAGCAGACGCTTTGCAATGCAGCCATTTCCTGAGTAAGGGATCCTTCGACCACTCCGTAATGAACTTCTGCGAATATACCATTTTGGGCATAACTCAAGAGGAAGGAGAGTCAGGTTACACGGAGAATAAACAGAACCGTTTTTCGACTAAAAGCAGTCTGACGTCGTTCCTTTCTTCTGGGCAACTTCGAACGCAAAAGAACAAAAAACAAAAAAGGGGGTGGCTTCTTTGCCAATCGCCTCGCTTCACGGCGGCAACGGGCTCGCCTAAAGACAATTTAGCCGCGAACTACAGCACACACAAAATGGTGGAACGCGAAGACAGGACGAGTGGCTTCGTGTTCCTCCCTTTTGCGTATGTTTTAGTTCACGGCTAAATTTTGTCTTGAAGTAAGTTTAGCTAGGCCAGCAAACAGTCTTGTTAAAGCGGGATCGCTGTTTGCACCGCAAGCGGCAGGGGGGCACGCCGAGTCCACGGCTTGGGTGCCTTGCGGCTTGTCCGTTTTGTCTTGCCTAAAAAGCGATCGCTGCTTTGAAGCCTCGCAGATTTGTTTTGTCTGAGACGGGCGCCGCATCTTATCAAGAGCCCTCCTGCCATGCGGAAGTTACACAATTCCTGCATTTTTAGAGGACGACTTGCCCGATGATTTTGAAACGATGCACTGCGTGAGGCATCCGCCAAAAATCCGCCATGTATGAAAATGGCCCGTTAAAAATTCCGCTAGCCGCTAGACAAATTTTTTTTCCCGTCAGAATAAAACTAAGTCCGCCAGATTTAGCGGAAAATCCGCTAAATTGGCATCACTGCACGAGAGAGAGGAAAGGCAGGGATGTTAACTAGTCTAGAAGCCCTGGTATGCTACTGTGCATTGGAGAATGGCATAGAGGAGTTTGAAAGTTAATGGTAAAGAAGAAGGGGAAGACGCACGCTGAAATTTTCTCGTAAATTGTGCTGAGAAGTTCATGGAACAACTGATCTACCCTGCACATTAGACGTTTATTCGAAGGGCGTAAACGGATAATGAGGATCCTTATTTCCATACTGAATCCTTAGCCCTCTACCACACAGCATCACCAGTGTACCGATGTTGTTCACTGATATTTTAGGGGCGAAGCTCCTTAGGGTGTGGGTCTGTCCTTCCTCTGTAGTAGTAGTAGTAGTAGTAGTAGTAGTAGTAGGCTGTGTTCAGATAAGAACGTCGGTGCATGTCCACCGACCCCCTTTAATTTCGCCGAAAAAAATATATTTTGTTTTCCGAGTCCCCAGGACCACAAAACCACTTTTGGTTTCGCGAGAAAAAATTTCACTTTCTTTAAAAAAAAGTCACAAGTCTCCACTGAGCCGCCACCGCCTCTTTCGAATTTCGCGAAAATGGGATTTCGATGGGACGCTACAAAAACACTATTGTAGCTGTAGGTTCGAAAAACTTTCTCCACATACTAAGGATAGTTTTTGTTGAGAAAAAATTATTATTTTGCAGTTTTGATGTAGTTTTGTTAAGAAAAAAAAATCGCGAAATCGAGACAAAGCCTAATAATGCTCACATTTAAGATTTTTTTTCCTCGGCAATTATAAACGCCAGACTTCCCAAAGTTTTTAAAAACATTGCCCCATGTTCGGTGAACAAGTGTGCTGAACGAAATACCTGAGAGTGGCTTCAAACATTAACCAGAAATGTTCAACTGAGGACATGTCTCTCAAAATGCAATATTTTGAAGATCATTAAAAAAAAAACGCTATCTTCGATTTTCTTTAAACTCTCCAGAATTAAAGCCAAGCACGTGTTCTAACTTAATCTGTAAAAACATGTTGCATTATTTTTGTGAGGTCGGAACTACGAAGCACGAAAAGTGGCCAAACTGACGGATAGTGAGTAACCACAACATTGAGCGAGCATGGAGCAATGGTTGCCATTATCGTTACTTTTAGGCCCTGAATGTGATCTGTTGGGCTCGAGAGACAACAGCTTGACAGAGTTGCCTTAAAGTGCAAATTTGTTCATTTGCGTGCGTGCACGCGTCGCAAATTTGGTCCTGGCGTAAGGACTAACCACAAGATTTCCAGAAATGCAGTCAAATCGAGCTCTCGGAAGGAACTGTTTATTCACCCCTATTGTATACACAGGGAGTCATAGTCACAAGTAATAGCCAGACAAGTTAGACAGTCACAAGAGAAGAAATGGCAGAGAAGGAAAGGCAGGGATGTTAACCAGTCCAGGATAACCGGTTTGCTACCCTGCACGTGGGAAGTGGATGGGGGAGATTGAAAGAGGGAGGGGAAAGAGTGGAAAGAGAAAGATAGCACATAACACAGCACACACACAAACAAGCAGTCATTGACAGTCACAAACGTTACTGAAGCACTTGTGCGTATCTTGCTCCTGGTTAAGCAACCTTGTGCACACAACCCATTTCGGCCTCAAGGAGGAGAACTTCGTGAGCTCGATCCCTGTGTCAGGGTGAGCCGCTGTTGACGAAATGTTTCCCGAATGTACCTGGTCATCAGCCGTTTTGAAACGTACTCAAATTTCTGTCCTTTAGATCTTTCTTGTTTGGGCTTTGTTGGGTGGAGTTGAGCTCATCGTCAGTATAGTATTTCACTGCTGCCTGTATGTTTTCTGGCTTCAGCTTCGATCTGGTGTAGAGGTTCGGATTTGACCACACCCGAGTGTCTGTATTTTCTAGATTTCCGAATGAGGTGCCGAGTTGCGGATGGAATCATTTCTTGAATTTCTTGATGAGAAAGGTTCACAGGGAGCAATGTCAGGAGGCGGCAGCGTTCATAGTATGATTCGCAGTTATCGAATCTGTGCTTTCGGTTGCGCAGCCACTCGCGACACGTGTTGCAGGTTTCCCCTGAAGGACCAGGTTCCTCTGTAGTGGCGTATGCTATTGTAAGGACAGCAGAAATTGTCCTGGAGATAGCGCCCTCGATCTCCGCTATCTTACGCTTGGCGTAAGACACTCGGCATTGTGCTTTCACTTTCGCCGGAATTTTCAGAGTTGCCATGTCGGTTGTCTTAACGAGTAAGTTTAGCTCTTCGACAGCAGTTTGTTCGGGAACAAAATCTGCGTCAGACTGAGATGCATCTGGAGACTCTACGGCGATCTGTTTCAAGCGGTTGAAACAGCCCTGGCACAAAATGTCGGTTTCTCTGATGGATGAGGCTTTTTCTGGCATGCGCTTTCTTAGTAAGGCGACATTAAAATCTTTCACACATCGAAAGTTCCACTTGTAGGCAATCTTCTTCGTATGCCTCTTTCGGTAGTCAGCGCAAAACGCTCGCTCTGAGCTCCACAACGTGGCCATCAATATCAGGAGAGTGTAATACGCGCACGCGCACTCACGTTCGTTCACCAGCAGAGGACTGCCGGGTTGTCGACGACGAACGGAAGTGAAAGCCGACGTTCTCTTATTACTTCGACCTTTCTTAAGCGAGTTGAGCTGTTTCTTGTTTATGTCATTTTTTTTTAGGGACTAGGTGAGCGCAGTCGTGCTGCAGAAGCGCCGCTTGTGCCGACACGCGCCGTCTCCGTTATCACATTACCGATGTGCCATGGGAAGCGATAAATATCAAGCGGTGGATCCTCTCCAGCCACCTCCTTTATGAGGCGTACGCAGGCTCACATGCGCGAAAAATTTTGAAAGCGATTCCTGCGAAGAGTGCGACTCATTATCGCGGCATGCTCAGTGGCTGGGACCCGTGTAGAAGTTTTTGTGATTTGCGTAAAAAAATGCAGTAATATTTTCCTCTTCAAAACCAACTGTTACTGTTTTATTCCTGACAATCCGTCAATCCATAGAAGACATTCGCGACCTAAAAATAACGGTAATGGGAACTATTGCTCCATGCTTGCTCAATGTTGTGGTTACTCACTATACGTCAATTTGGCCACTTTTCGTGCTTCGTAGTTCCGACCTCACAAAAATAATGCAACATGTTTTTACAGATTAAGTTAGAACACGTGCTTGGCTTTAATTCTGGAGAGTTTAAAGAAAATCGAAGATGGTGTTTTTTTTAAAATGATCTTCAAAATATGGCATTTTGAGAGACATGTCCTCAGTTGAACTTTTCTGGTTAACGTTTGAAGTCACTCTCAGGTATTTTGTTCAGCACACTTATTCACCAAACATATGGCAATGTTTTTAAAAACTTTGGGAAGTCTGGCGTTTATACTTGCCGAGGAAAAAAATCTGAAATGTGAGCATTATTGAGCTTTGTGTCGATTTCGCGATTTTTTTTCTTAACAGAACAACATCAAAACTCCAAAGTAATAATTTTTTTCTCAACACAAACTATCCTTAGTATGTGGAGAACATTTTTCGGACGTACAGCTACAATAGTGTTTTTGTAGCGTCTCATCGAAATCCCGTTTTCGCGAAATCCGAAAGAGGCGGTGGCGGCTCAGTGGAGACTTGTGAATTTTTTTTAAAGAAGGCGAAATTTTTTCTCGCGAAACCAAAAGTGGTTTTGTGGTCCTGGGGACTCGGACAACAAAATATATTTTTTTCGGCGACATTAAAGGGGGTCGGCGGACATGCACCGACGTTCTTATCTGAACACACCCAGTAGTAGTAGTAGTAGTACTAGTAGTAGTAGTAGTAGTAGTAGTGGTAGTAGTGGTAGTAGGTAGGTAGGTAGGTAGCCACGTCTAGTGGAATGTACCCACTCCACGTGATAAAGATGACGATGACGCAGTATAGTGGAATGTATCCACTACACGTGATAACGATGAAGTATACGCGCGTTCTAGTATAGTGGAATCTACCCACTACACGTGATAACGATGACGATGACGCTGATGACCATGAAGTATAAGCGCGTTCCAGACCACACATTTTCTTTCTGCCATGAATGAAAGCGATCGAGCTTCGCCCACTCATCATCATTCACTTCGTAGATATGGCGTGATTTTTTTTCTTTCATGAAGGAACGGGACGGGACGCTCTGCTGTATTTCGATTTTAGCGTATTGTGACCATCGGTGCACAAACAGAAAACGAAAACAATGCAAGGGCGCGCGACAGTTTGCCAGCGCAGCTGCGTCTCTTATCTCTCTATTTCGAAAAAGCACAAAAACGAAGCGGTCCGGTGAAAATGTAATTTCTGAACACTCATAATTCGAATACCACCGAACAGAGGAGTCTCCTCTTTCGTAACACGAAGCTTCTATTTATATTTAGGGCGTCAATTAGGGCCCTCTATTCACGCAACGTACGGCTGCTAACAGTCCCTGCCTTTTCCCCGTCGCACGTTTCCCCAAATCTATTGTATTTCACGTAAAAAGCGCGCTCATGCAAAACTGCAACGTCAATCTCTAGAGACAATCAGCAAGATTGCTAAAATATCATGTGCCTAGGCCTGTTTGTAATTGCTGGGGTGGCCCTTTTCCGAAAAAAAAAAAAAACTTGTGCACATATCAGCAACATTTTTGCTGGGTGATTATGAACATACACTGCACATCTATATTGCCATGCCTTGTGGAAGGCAATGCGCGTTACGCATCCGTAAAGCACCAGCTGCAGATGAACGTTTCAAAGCGCTTTGATTTAGAGCGTTAACGTAAACGTTCTTGGTTTTTTTCTGTTCTGTTTTTTGCCCTTTTTTTCGTTATTTGACATCTGAAATGAAAGAAACTAATGAAGCTGGAGAGAGAGAGCTCTTTATTGAAAGGCAGAGAATTTAGTCGGCGTGTGTAAATCACTGACTTGCTACTCTGCGTGGGGAAGGGGATTGGGGACTGAAAGGCACAAAGAGAGAGAGAAAGAAAAAATATAAAAAGTACATGAAGCTAGTAAGGCTTAGTGACTCTGTTAAGATACTACAGTCTATCTTTCCGAGCTGACGGTTATCAACCCTCTGTGCACTCTTCTCTGAATTAGCAGATACTTGCTGATGCTCGGCTCACGGTTGGAAACGATTCATGTAAACTGTTACACTGCTTTTTGGTGCAAGGTTAAAGGTTTACTTGCTTTAATTTCATATTCCAGTTGTGCGTGATGTTGCTGAAGTTCAATAAGCCATCATCGTCAACATTTCCCTCGGGACATGAACATAAATTTGTATTTCAAAGAATGAATAGAATAGTGAAAATGAGGTAAAAGATACTATGTGCGGACGGAGGGAAAATTATAAGGGAATGGAAAGAAACGCAAACAGGTGAAGTTGCACGCACGTGGGGGGGGGGGGGGCGCAAAGCCAGCCCCATACATTGACAAAATAGGGAGGGGGGGCGCTGCGACGAACCTTCGCTCCCCCCTGAAGGGGAACCCTGCGCACACTTATGGTGGCATCATATACTTCCACTTACGCAAATGTTCACACTGCCCCTCACGCTGATTCTGTCGCTGAAGGAAGTTTTCAAATTCAGCCAAAGGGGGAAACTTTTGTTGAATTCGAAAACGCAGACTGCTTCCTAACGCTGACACGTGACGCGACGACACGTTGCTGCAGTCTTGTCTCATTCTCAGGCGTGTTACGTCTCTAGCATTCATAGATAAAAATTTGCGTATAGACTTGGTCCATCTTGCATTGCGCCTTTGCTTTCTATTTCTACGTGTGATCTACGGTTGCTCCACAGCACCGCAATGATTCATCAGAACTTATGAGAGCAAGCGGCGTGCGCTGGCTATTAATTAACGGACGTACGAAGCAATCGACATAAAAAGTTTTGTTATGCGGGAAATGCCAGAGTGACGTATGGGACTGATATGCGTACCGATGACGTAGTTACATTGTTTAAAGAGTTACTATATTTATTACATTGCCGTAGCGGCGCTATAGATAATGTGCATGGGGCGTAACGTTAGCAACGATGGGCGTCTATTTTCAGCCCTCCCTATTTATACGTTGTCCTTCCACGAGCAACATCGTATTAGTCTTTTTTTTTTTTTTCAAAATGTAGAAGATAAGTTTGCGTGATCAGTTGTGGGCAACCGTATTACTAAAACACTTCAGCTGTTGGCATAAACGTGCCATTCCTCACTCAATAATTTCTTCACATAAACAAACACCTCGTGCCAAGTTTGGGCAATGAAAAATGTTCTGTTTGCAAACAGATGAGTGGGATCATAAACAAATGAGTTTTCGAGGGAAAGCTATACAGTTCCATGTCTCCCAAGATCATTCATCGCATCGCGATGATCTTGAGCACCGGAGCGCAAGTGCGGCAAGCATGACGTCACGTCACGTGACACGCTGCAGAGCGGCGTCACAGCTGCTCTCACTAGAAGCCTCGCCGCTGCGTAACCACTTGACTAGGTTAATGTTTAAGTGGCTTTAAACCACTCAGAAGTCGAAATTTAGCTGCTGCATTGCTGCACGCGTGTGTTAACCGAAGTTAAGTCGTTGCTCCTTCCGTTCTTTCCTTCACTGGGCTCCATTCGTTGGCTTGTCTGTCCCCCTCTCCTAGGGCTCTTCCTCGCCATGCGAGCAGAAAGAGCAAGGAGTTCGCACCTCTCACCCGTGATAACTAGGTTTACATGAGTTCAACCTCAGTAATTTTCTTTCTCTGCGTAACTCCACATTCTCCTTTAGAAATTAATCTTCAGTAACTTAAAAAAGAAGAAGAAATGACGCAACATTGAACCAATATATAACGCAAGCCCGTTATCAATCGATAACTGAGAATGCTGTCTTTGCCGAAACAACTTACCGAAAAGAGGGATTGCTCTCAGTGATGTACGACCGGATTGGAGAGTGGTGCGCAGCTTGCCTCACAAAGATTCGCGAAAAAATTGCGCAGCGTTTTCTGATTATTTGCAAAGTAAGTAAATAGTGCCCGTGTCTAAGAAAAATTGTCCTTTCTTTCTTCCGACGGCAGCTGTAGGATACATATCCCGAAAGTTTGCCCGAAGGTAAGGCATTCTTTGATGGTCAATTGAAGAGCGCCCTTCGAAATGGCGTTTTTATTGCAACAGCACATGCTAAGGCAAATGGGCAACTCAGGTCTCGTCGGAGAGGCAATTTAAAAGTGATTTCGAAGTCCTATGCCGAAAGCGTAGAAGCCGAAAAGGTCAGGCTCTACGGTGTAGCAAAAGAAACGCTAGAAAGTCGTTGTAAAGGGAACTTGGTGTCAAGGTTTCTGAAGAGAGAACTCGCAACTACGCAAGCCATTTATTCCCATGATAAGTCTTCAGTCTAACGGCCGTCTAAAAAATGTGCACAAGATCTCTGCAATCAAGAATATAAAAAAAAAACTGAACGGGACCGTAAAATTTTCTCGAACTTACGAGATAAATTACATTATTTCCTTCCAAGAAATTCACCTCGATAACTGTGTTGCTTATTTTATTATGAATTCAGAAGTACAGTACTGTCTTAGGCTTATCAATGGAACCCCTCTGATCATCTGCTACATTTTGTCATGAGCTTTCTTGTTATTTAATGTTGGTTATGTTTAGTGAAAATAATTTGGCGGCGAAGCACCTTAAGACCCCATAATGTTCCCCCGTCCATAAACCGCCGTCCGGCGTCTGCAGCAGATGTAGCGCAGGTGCATGTGAACAAAGCGAAATTTCCGTGAACAACAACAAGGTTATCAAAGGACTGTTAACCATAACAAACAAAATAAAAGGCCACAACACCGTAAAAACACCCACCTTTAACCACCCATCAATCAAAGCATATGACAGAACAAAAGGTTAACAAGAATAAAATAAAAGACTGTTGAACAGAACAAAATAGAAAGCCACGATTCATGATCCGATGCACACTGCTTCGCCCCATCTTCAGCATTCACTTCGTAGAGATGCGTGATTTTTTGTGAATATTTCTTATCACTCTTAGGTTCACTACTGGGAATTTTGAGTGCACATTACTTTGTGTGACGACGTACAGTGCCACTTCTTGACTTCGTGTAAATTGCCTGCGTGTGAGATTCAAGCGTGCGAGCAGCGGAAATGCTTGGGTGGGAAAAATAAAGATATTCCGTGTAACTGAATAAAATATGCGTGGTTCAACCAAACCTTTTTAGTGTAGGTGGAGTTTTGAAAGAGCACTGACAGGATTTTGAGGCATTGCACAAGGGGCATTTTTTATTTCCGTTATATGCAGTGTTAACGCTCCCCACACAATGTAGCTAAAGGAAGCTTGTATAAAAAATAAATTTAATTTGTTTTTGAAGTTTACTCGCAAGTCAGCCATACTGCGATGGACATTAACATGAAGAAGCAACACATCGAACGAAATCGCGGCATGAGTCGCTGGACAATTAACTCATAGTTATCCACGCCTACCAGGTGCGACAGGCAACAGAGCTGCTGCTATTACGTCAGTACTTTCTATCCCCACGTCACCGAGACGTACGTCAGACTGTGTTGACACGTCACGGTGAAACCCCTTCGATATTGAAACAGAAATTGTTTTTAAGGCAGCTGTATTAAATACATATTTAATGCGTTCCGACGTACCACGACCTCTTTTGGGATTTGTCGAGAACAGTGTTTTCATTTAGAGCGACAATACGAAAATTTCGGAAATTCATGGCACTACTACTTTAATGCAAAAGAGTTCCGCGGAGTTCCGCAAGGTGGCGGAAGGGTTAAGAAAGTTAAAATAGACAACCACCCGTTTGTAGCACGAAGCCACAAGGAAAACCATACGGATTTCCATTACTTGTGCTCATGTGCTTCGATTTGTCGATGAATTCGCCCTCGCACTGCCAGTTGTTAGCTTCCTGGTTAGCTCAATAGGTAGAGCTACCGCCCCGGAAAGGCGTTGGTCGATGAATTCGCCCTCGCACTGCCAGTTGTTAGCTTCCTGGTTAGCTCAATAGGTAGAGCTACCGCCCCGGAAAGGCGTTGGTCCCGGGTTCGAACCCCGGACCAGGACGAGTTTTTGGGCTACTAAAAAAGCTTTTCTTTCTGAGAAATCCGTAAGGATTTCTTATTGGCTTCGTGCAACAAATGGCTGGTTGTCTATTTTCCCTTTCTCAGTACTTCTCTAGTTTCCGTAAATCAGCCCCGAGAAACAGACAGGCTTTGGAAATGGACGGTGTCATTTAATGCAAGACGCGCATAATATCATCGCACAGCCCAGCATCACAGAATCGGGCTCGTTGCGCGCAGTATCATCATTCGTAAACACACCCGATCACCCGATACGTTGTTGTCTTACCAGTGGTAGCAGAGGAAGGACAGCAGGAAGAAGAGGCAGCACAGCACCTCAGCACGGCCCACTATGCTCGACACCTGCGCCGTGATGACAGATGAAGTTATTCTTCATGTATATAGGGCATGTCACCGTCAAAATGATCCCATTGGCACTGTCATACTCGACCTCTAGTCTTAGTTTCGGTTAGAAATCTTCATAATTTCGGTACTTGGCCACAGATGTAATTTGAATCGTAAGTGCGGCATAGCGCAAAAAAGAATTATTCGACATTGACGGCATACAAACTGTTTGAAGTGCAGGAGTTTCCCATCTTCCGTGCCCAGTGGCCCTGTAATAGCGCGATGGGACAAGGTTATTCAGTCGGCGAACACGCGAGCTTTGCTGCCGTGTTTCCTGACTGATTGTTTAAAGTGCCGCATTTTATGGCATCAGCATCAGTTAATGTTATAAAAGGAAGCCCATCTGATGCACTTATTCACAAAATGTTTCCATTTACGCCAAAGACGAGGTCGTGGATCACTGCTCGCTTTATCGAAAACAATTCTCTGCAGATTTGGATACCAATGCAACACTTTCTATCAGAATGAAAGGCGTTATCAATTGGTTTTAAAGACGAACGAATTATTCATCCAGCTGATACTGGAGTATTTCCTTAGAGACCTGGACGTGTCAGTTTACGCTGGTTGTGGACATCGGCAGCATTACTGCATTATAATCATGCGTTCTTCAGGTACCTACAACAGGCCAAGTTTCAAAGTTTTTTTCACTTCTTAAGTCAATAAAATACAGCAAAGAGAATGCTTATTCTAGGACACAGCGCAACTGGTGTAAGAACTTTTTTAAGTAGGCCTACTCGAAACATAGTATATTGCAAACGAATCAGAGCAGGCGTATATTGTCTCATGCTTCAGAAAACAGCTAACATGTCTACATCAAAGAATAATTTATCTGTAATATCATGCCTACCTGCCATGGTCTAGAAATGAGACTGTCAGTATTGTAAATAAATAAATAAATGAATAAATAAATAAATAACTCACGGCCTCGGTGTGCACTGGATGAGCAGCGAACAGCATCGCGGCCAGGCACGCATGGAGGGCAGTTATCCTCATCACACGACGTGCGACGACGGCCACCAACACTGAACATGCGCAGTGCAGGGCAACGTTGACGATGTGGTAGCCACGCACCTGCCGCCCATTGGCGTAGTAGTTGGCCCTGCGAGAGAAGACATGAAGATGCACTTAAGGAAAAAGTTTCCGGCGTATCGCGTCACTGTGAAATATTTAACCAACCGCGTGCAGAGGTCGGCAAAATTTTTGGAGCTCACTCAGACTCACTTATGAAATATATTTTGCGCTTAGAGCTCACTCGGACTCACACTCACCAAAATATTACTCACCCGGACTGACTCCGACTCAAACTCACGGCCCGATCTGAGACTGAGTGAGTGCGAGTGAGTCGACTCATGGGTGAGTTCGCCGACCTATGACTGCGTGTGATGCTTCAAGGTGCGCAATTTGATGATGCCGCAGCTGCTTCTGTAATGAACCTTTTGCTCTAGTCGATGGGGCGCTAATACCCAATGTGTGGCCGGTTCATGGATAGATATGCTTTACGCGGATTTATGGCGCGCATGGAAATACATTGCTCAGAGGGTACAATGCTATAAGTTGAACAGTAATGCCTATTTAATAGTGTTATTGGTGGCACTAGCACTGAGTGACGCTCTTGTTTTTCCTCCGACAACTTCCGGTCAAGAACTTACTTCCGGTTTTCCGAATATTAACAAAAGAAGTGCTCGAAAAAAATTAAGGCAGCCTCGCACTAGAGGTGTCAAGCCTGAAGGAAGTGCGGAGCTAGCCAGCCTTCTTTCTTTCGGGTTTTCTTCTTCTTTCCTCCTTTCATTCTTTCTTTTTCTCCTTTTCCGATTTTTTTTAAATGCGAATGCATTTCTTAGTCGGGCTATGTCAGACGGCGTCCGCGGAGGAGGAGGAGGAGGATAGGTCGAGGAGGTGTCCGCGCGCCGGCAGGTGTTATCTCTCTGCTCTCACTCCCTCTCCCATAGCAACAGCTACGGGCGCGCGCGCTTATCCTTGCCCCTAGCAACCGGAGCCTGTGGTGCGAGAGAGTGTAGGAGAGGGTAGGTGCAGTGCTTCGCCGCTCCTTCTCTCGCCGTTCGCTCTCTCTCCTCCCTGCGCCCCACTCTCCCGTCCGCTCGCGCCTCACTCTCGACCGTTCGCTGGCTGGGCGCCTCTCAAGGCGATGGCAGAAGTCGGTGTCGGCGCATTCGCATTTCCTCACGATTCCCTTCGGGGAGCTGGGGGGCATTTTTTCTGCCTTTTTTTCTGTCTTCATTTCTATCTATTTCTTCCTCTATCTTTATCTATTTCTTTCTCTTTCTTGCTGTTTCTATTTTTCTTCCTATGTTTTCACGTTGTCTCTTTTTTCTATTTTAAGCTGGCTTCCTGTTTTCTTCAATTTTACACGTGGTTTTGCCGGCGTTACGGCAAGCGCACTAGTTATGTTCTTTGCAGATGCTGGTAAGTTATCACCATCAAGGCACTCGAAGAACAAGAGGAGGAAGACTTCTCCTTCGCGCGAGCGCGCTCTCAGTATGCTACACATGGAGCGTTGCGCCAAGCGACGACGACAACACACGACAGCATACGATAGCCCGCCCCCCCTAAAGTGCTCCGCACTAAAAACTGCTACGAAATCCATAGTTCTGGTTCAACAGTTGTACTGACTACGTATTATGCCGTAGCATAAGTTTACTTATGGTAAGGGATATAAACCGTCAGGGTAATTTTTGAAAAGTAATTGAATTACTCTTGCAAGAGGAAATGGCTTTCTTGGGAGCATCTGGGACCGGTGCGGCACCTCGTGTAGCAGATCTCGACCACGCACTTCTTTCTACGTGGCTCCCGAAATCCTCTCTGGCAGCGAGACCAAACTCAAACTTGCCCCAATGAATACACGAGGGCACACGATCGTGTCGACGTGCGTGCGCCATTATACCATGCACCCAAGATTAGAATTAGATACGCGTCATTTTTTTTTAGGGGCGAAGCTCCTTAGGGTGTGGGTCTGTCCCTCCTTTGTAGTATGTAGTAGTAGTAGTGGGTAGCCACGTATAGTGGGATGTATCCACTCCATGTGATAAAGATGACGATGACGCTGATGACCATGAAGTATAAGCGCGTTCCAGACCACACATTCTCTTTCTGCCATGGATGAAAACGATCGTGAACGCGCTCTCGCCCTCGAAAGGCAAAACGGCAACGCCGACAACAAACGGTACCCTGAGCTTAACGTCATATATGAGGACCCCCGCGTTTGTGTGTGAGGTCTTTGTATGATGATCGAGTGGGCAAAATTTACGGGGATTGACGGTTTACCAGATTACCTCCGGAGCTTCGCCCACTCGTCATCATTCACTTCGTGGATATGGTGTGATTTTTTTCTACGCTGTCACTTCCGAAGCATAGCGCGGCATTTTTTGTTCATTAAAAAAGAAAACTGCTTTTCAGAGAGCTTTGATGAATCTGAAGTTGCGTTAATTGTAACTACATATGAATCGTTTTTTTTTCTTTCTGCGCAGTCGCTACTCTTGTCTTCGCTGTACGACGTTTCCATCTGGCA